>BHFT01014501.1:27604-173993 GCA_004320025.1 Laticauda laticaudata | reverse complement strand
GGGGGGGGGGGGGGGGGGGGAAGCCCCTCGGAAGTCACTGGACCAATTCCGCGAAGAGGGCACCGAGCTAACGTGCCCCCCTCCGCCCTCCAATCCCGTCCTGAGGGATCTCAGCCCCGCCACTTGGTCTCTGACGCGCCAGGTCCTCTCTCCTTGGCTGGGCTCCATGCTTCCATTCCCCCCACCCCCTTGGATGCTCGCTCGGAGGCTAAGGGGGCGTTTCTACTCAGGCGCCCCTTCGCAGAAAAGGAAGCGGAACAGTCGAGCTGACACACACGGCGCTTTAATTAAAACGATCAGGGGCGCCGGCGATCCCACCGCCCCCTTCTCCCCCCCCCCCACGCCTTGCAAAACCTGGTCTACATATTCAGAAGTTCTTCCTTCCGTCCCACCGGAGTTGAGGAGAGCAGGCGCAGCTGGCTCAAGGTTGAGTTTCTGGGCCTAGTTCAAGCACCGACGCGGCCTCTGCGAGTTGTCCAGGGCTGTTGTGGGGGCGGCGAATCTGCTGAAGGCCCCATCCGTGAGCGAGGCCGATCCAAGAAGGGCTTTGAGAACCACAGTCGCCGCTACAAGGGCGGCGGGGTTGCTGGTCTTGAATGGCTTCGGAGGGGAACCGAAGCGACGTCGCTCCCGGCCAGACACACGCCCAGCTCCGTTTGGAGGCAGAAATGGGGGCGTGGGGGGGGGAAGAGAAGAGCCCCCTCTGTCGCTCGAATAGGCGAAGGCAGAGAGGGGGTGGGAGTCACGACGCCTATGGGCGGGGGGCTTTGCAAGAGGGGGACGGGGCTGGAAGCTCAGGCCAGCGACTCTGCGAGGGAGGTGGGGAGAGGGCTCAGGCCCCTTCAGGCCTTCGCAGGTCACAGCTAAGCAGGCTTGAGGTTTGGGGGGCGGGGGTCGTGTGAAACGTCCCTTCCGTTTGGGAAGGCTGCTCAGGGGCTCAGCTCGGCCGTGGGAATAAGGCTGGGCTTTTGCGCCGTCCGTCACCGCTGCGGCCTCAGTGCCTGACACAGCTGTGCACGATGGGCCTGGGGACTCTGCCTGGCTCGCACAAGCCCCGCCGCCTGGGTGCTGGAACCCCGACTCGGCTTCGTCTCCGGACTGCCAAAGGCTGGTGCTCAAATTGCCCCTGTGGAGAGGATGTTCAAAAGGAGACAGTGGGCCCTCCAGAGCTTGGCAGTCGAGCTTAGCCCCCCAAGCCTCTCAATGGTGCGCCTCCTGGCCGACCAGACGAGCCGGCCGTTCTGTGTCCGGGACGCCTGTTGGGTAGCCGGGAAGCCGCCTCGACGTTTGAGGATTTTGCGGGGAGATTAAGTCTCTCTGGCTTTTCTAATCCAGCCGTTTCCCCCGCCTCCCCTCCGCAAGGTCACGGGAGGCCTTGCAGTGACGCCTGCTGGCTCTTGAATCCGGCCGGGCCTTTTGGGTTAACCCGGTTGGAGCGCCACTAAGAGAGCGAGGGATCGCCGTGCCCAAGAAAGACTTTGGGAAGTCACACCTCGCGCCCCCTTTTCCTGACGCGACAGGCCGGATCGCCTTCCCACTGCCCCGTCCCTTTCCTTCGCTCTCCGCCTTTGGAAAGGTGGAAAGAGCCCAACAGGGGAGGGAGGGGGACTGAGAACCGTTCGGAGGTGTCTCTTGGGAGGGAGGGAGGGAAGGGAAGGTGGGAGGGAGAGAGGGAAGGAAGGAAGGAAGGAAGGAAGGAAGGAAGGAAGGAAGGAAGGAAAAGTGGGAATAGGAGAGTGGAAGGAAGGAAGGAAATGGAGACAGGGGAGGGAGGAAATGGAGGAAGGAAGGAAGAAGGAAATAGAGTGGAAGGAAGGAAAGAAAAGTGAGGGGAGAGGAAGGAAGGGAGGAAATGGAGAGAGGGGAGGGAAGGAAGGAAATGAAGGGAAGGAGGGAGGGAGGTAATGGAGGAAGGAAGGGAGGAAGAAGGAAAGAGAGTGGAAGGAAAGAAAAGTGAGAATAGGAAAGTGGAAGGAAATAGAAGGAGGGAGGGAAAGAAATGAAGGAAGGGAGGAAATGAAAGGAGGGAGGGAGGAAGGAAGGAAGGAAAAGACTGAGCCACAGAGGAGAAAACGCTTTCCGCCGACTCCTCTCGCCTTCCTTCCTTCACGCTTCCTCGGCACAGAGAGAGAAACGAGCTGCGTTTTGCATGCCGGACTCGCATCTGCTCCGGAGCTGCTGCTGCTCCTCCTCCTATCCTCCTCCAGCTGCTCCGCTCCAGCTCGCCCCGGGGGCTGCGGAGAAGAGGCGGGGGAGAGGGCAGAAGCCCCGGGCCCCACCAGACCAGATAGAAAGCAACCGAGGGGGTGCGCGAGTTTCCCGGCGACCCTGCGGTCTGGGGTGTGTGTGAAGGGTCACCCCCCCTCCCCAGAGACGGTTCCGTGGGGAGATGCGGGATCAGCCCCGGACACCCAGCGGGAGGGGGTGTTCCTCTATAGCAGGCGGGGACCCCATTCTCCGCAGGAGGGAGGGGTGTCAGAGCCCTTCCCCTAGAGAGATCAAACCAGGCTTCGCCCAGTTCACCTGTTTTGGGGATTCGCACAACCTCCTGGACCCTCCTGAACGAGGCGAACGCCCCGCCTTCAGTGCGGAGCTGCAAAAGGCCAGGCTTAAACCTGAGCTGAACACGCCAATGCGAGCAACTCTGCCCGTTACGGGAGTCCGTGTGAACGGAGCCAGGCGCTTGCGTTTTGGGCAGAATCCCGACCGCCTCCGAAGCCTGAAATCTAAAAGGATTGAGGGGGGTGGGGGGCTAAAGAAAGGGCTGACCAAGAGGTTCGAGCGACCCGGTACTGCTCGACACGTGTAACGCGGGGTCCTTTGGTGAGGCTGCAGAAACGGAACCAGCTGCGCTCACGTGCTACAGCAAAGCTCCACAATGTGAGAAAGCTGCGATCTGAAGGCCGGAGCAACAAGGTGAATTGAAGTTCCCCTTCCAGTCCAGAGAGAGAGAGAGAGCCAGCCGGCTTGGTGCATTTTGCATCCCGTTTGCGCCNGAGAGAGAGAGAGAGAGAGAGAGAGAGAGAGAGAGAGAGCCAGCCGGCTTGGTGCATTTTGCATCCCGTTTGCGCCCTATGAAATATTCAGAAGTTTGCAGCGGTGAATCAAAAGGTCATTAATATATATATGGGTTCCGAATATTTCCAAGCCGGGAAATGAACTTGCTCTCGCTGGGGAGACTCGGTGGTTATTCAAAGGCTCCAGGCGGAGAGGGGAGGGGAGGGGGGGGGCTGATCTTGCCACCATGGAGAGCGCANGGGGAGGGGGGGGCTGATCTTGCCACCATGGAGAGCGCAAACCTTGAGCCCCTCCCCAGATGTTGGGATCGCAGAGAGCAGGAATTCATGGTCCTGCCTACCTACCTATCCATCCACCCATCCACCTATCCACCTATTTATCGGTGTCTATCTTCCCTCTGTTTCTCTCTATAGTTACCCATCTATCATCTCTCTCATTGTCCCTCTCTGCCTTTCCACTTTCTCTAAATCTACCCATCTATCCATCCAGCTATCTGTCTGTCTGTCTGTCTGTCCATCTTTCTATCTTCACATTTATATGGTTGCCCCACCTCACTAAACGTAATAGCCTCTTTCTGCCCCCCCCCCTTCACACAACCTCTCTATCATCACTCTGCTGGAGAGGAGGTGGGGTGAACACCTCCACCCTCTTGCCAGCTTCTCTTGGGAGAGTCAAATTTGCATAACTGAAGGGGGCTGACTTTTAAACCTGGTTTGCAGGGAAGGAGGCTTCGGGTCTGCTGGGAGGTGTGCGTTGCAAGTCAAAGAAACAGGCTGAAGTCAGACAGCAGCTTGTGAAGGGAGCTGTCAGTCACAAATCAGCAGATCCGTGCTTCTGCCGGATGTTGTGTGGATGAATCCACAGAGGTGGTTAATCTATGGCGTGGTGTGTTGTGAGCCTGTATGCAGTGCAAGCCAAAGTGATGTTGCGGCTGTCAGGATCACATTCCACACATTACTTATGTCACAACATTGGTCCCAGGATTTGCCAAGACCCACAGTCACACTTGCCTTCCTCTGCCTGGAGATCCCGAGGGTTTTGAGAATGTGTGGATTCAGCAACTGGGTGTCAGGGAGTGTCCAAAAAACCTCTGCAAGGAACTCAAGATGTGGGTTTGAACTCAGCCTCGGCCCAACACCTTCACTACTACACCACAAAGGTAACAGACAACAGATAATCAGAGTTGAAAGGGACCTTGTAGGTCATCTAGTCCAAACCCTCCCCATCCAAGCAGGAGATCCGACACCATTTCTGACAAATGGCCGTCCAGTCACTTCTTGAAAGTCTGTTCAGACCAGGTACCTGAATAACAATATGAACAGCTTGAGATCTTACCAAGAAATGTAAAACAATATTTATTAGAGATACTTCTTTTTCTAGCTAATATGATTTTCAGCTTGATGCAATTCCAGCTTTTGTCCAAAGGCTTGCACTTGCGAGTAGGTCTCCTCCCGGCCTGAATGCTTCTAAGACCTAACTCATGGAGTCAGTCTCTCACCCTTCCCAGAGGCTTGGCATATCCGTGATATTATGGGATGGGAGAATTAAAATAGCCCTTCCAACAATGTGAAAAAGTGAAAGGAAAGTTTGGCAACGCTCAAAGAAAGATCCAGAAATAAAACCAGTTTATCTTTTGGTTTATAATGGTGAACAAAGACAGAAAATCAGGATGGCGAGCATATTTTGATAGTCAGGAGTATCTTTATATAGTCTTTTTATTTTGGCTTTGTTTTTGGTTCAGGATGCAATGTGAACTGGGCTTAATGTGTGGACCGGAGCTTACCAATAAGAGGAGATATTTGTAGCTCAGGATCGAACTGGGATCCTTAGTGGTCTCTGAGCTTGCTGGTTTTCTTGCAGATGTTTCATTACCCAGCTAGCACTGGTGATGTTACCTAGTTGGGTAATGCAAGAAAACCACCATACTCAGAGAGCACCAAGGATCCCACCAGTTGCTGTTCTTGTTTTGTTGTTGTTGTTATTGTTGTTCTTTTCTTCTTCTTCTTCTTCTCCTTCTCCTTCCTTCCTCCTCCTCTTTCTTTCCCTCCAAAAACCCACTCCCTTCTAGCATGGATGATGTTACCTAGATGGGTCATGAAACATCTGCAAGAAAATAACCAAGCTCAGAGAGCACTGAAGACATCATCATCATCATCATCATCATCATCATCATCATTCCTTCTTTCAGTTTCAGTTTCAGAACTGAGAAAGCTTCTTAGATGAGAAGTGAAATAACCTCCTCCTCCTCCTTCTCCTCCTCCTCCTCCTCCTCCTCACATTTGCCTTATTTGAATGCTCAAGGTGCAAAGGACCATNACCTCCTCCTCCTCCTTCTCCTCCTCCTCCTCCTCCTCCTCACATTTGCCTTATTTGAATGCTCAAGGTGCAAAGGACCATACCGCACCTGAAAAGTGATTATTACTAGACTGATGCTTCCTTTCCAACCCAGAACTGTGCAAGAAAAAAAAGAGATGACCACAATTTTAGAGGTGTGCTACCCGGAGGCTGTGGGGTTTCCCCTCCCACCTCCTGAGAGTGTACCCCCCAACCCGTGTGCCTTGCTACCTTCCCCCTGCAAGCACCCCTGCCTCCTTTGAGCTCTAGCCTCGGCTTTGCAGTCAACTTTCTGCTCCCCCCCCCCCCCCCTCCCGAGCGCCTGGCCTGGGCTCCTCTCCTTTCTGGCTGCCTGAATGGGGCAGCTGCGAGCTAGAAGAGCGCGCGCGCCCTGGGGACGGTGCGGGAGCGCGCAGCAAAGAGCAGGGAGGGAGGGAGGGAGGGCCGACACAGCCAGAGGTTCTCCTTCGCCTGTGGGACGGGGGGGGGAGGCTCATCGGCCGGGGCTCACAAGTGGGACGCCCGGGCTGAAGTCACCAACCGATTCCTCGGGGGGCATCCGGGACTTCCTGCTTGGCGGACGGTAGAGAGAAAAATCCCCCCCCCCCAGCGCTGCGAGGGTTGCTTGCACGGGACGAGAGTCTGGGGCTCCTAGTTGAAGGCGTGGTTGCAACCCGGGTGGGTGTCCTAGTAGCGAGGTAAGGAGACGCATCCTCGCTCGCTCGGCGTCGTGTCCCCCCCCCCCCAGTTCTCTGCTCCTTCCCAGCCCCCCTCTGGGCCTCCTCCGAGCTGCCTGCAGGGAAAAGCGCTGGGGAAAGCCAGAGGAGAGAGAGGGTCGTCATCCAATAGGTAGAGGGCAGAGGTCTCCAAACTTGGCAACTTTCAGACTTGTGGACTTCAACTCCCAGAATTCCTCAGCCAGCACAAGTTGGCGGGGGGGGGGATTTCTCAGGCGAACAGGACTGTGGCCCGTGTGTGACCTTCCTCACAGGAAAGTGCCAGCTGTTTGCCTTCCTCCCATGTCGCTTCCATCTTCCCGCTCCCCTAAGAGCGCTGGGTTATCCTCGTGGTGTCCCATCCCCGCTCAAGAACCCACCTCTGCTTTTTTTTTTTTTTTTTTTATAAAGCGAGCGGCAGACTCTGGGGCAGGAGTTGATAGTCCCACCCCCGCACGTGCAAGGGTCTCTTGGGGTCCACAAGGATTCCTCCCTTCTTCCTCAGGGGAGCTGGGCCCTGTCCCCACGCCTCGGGGCTGCTGGAGGGGCGTTGCCTCGACCTTCCCGACTTTTGGGTAAGGTCCCACCCGGAGCAAAGAGGCAGGAGAGCGGAGCAGAGTCTGTCCGGCGATTTCTTCCCTTAGCTGAGGCGGATTTTGGAAACGTGGGGGGGGGCGGCCCCCGACAGACGCGCGTGTCCTGGACCCACACGGAGAGGTACGAAAGCCGGCAAGCGCTGGGTCAAACGAAGGGGAGGAACAAAAGAGGGTCCGGCGGGACCACGAGATGCCCCCCGCCCACATGCCTAATCGCCTCCTCCCTCGGGTCTGGCCGAGTTTCGGTTCCCACGCTTCTCCCGTGCTCAGGAGCACGCTTTTCCTCCCATCTTTGGATAGCCAACAGGTGGGTGTGGGGGCTTTTCTTGTCTGGGAGAGGGAAGGACGGGAACCGGCCTCTTCCGAGTTGGAAGGGGGCGTTGAAAGTTTGGCCTCGCGGTGTCCCCACTTCCCCTGTGGTACAGGTACAGATTAACAGAGTTGGAAGGGACCTTGTAGGCCATCTAGTCGGTGACAGTCCCCATTTTTCCCGACCAAACTCAGGAAAGCTCCACCCACCCACTTCCACCCCTTCTAGACTCTCTTCCTTCTCTTCTTCCTCCTCCTCCTCCTCTTCCTCCTCCTCTTCTTCTTCCTCTTCCTCTACGTCTTCCTTTTCCTCCTCTTCCTCCTCGAACCGGGAGCCGCTTCGGGAGGCAGCGCTTAATGCCCGGCGCTGCCTGTTTCTTCCCGGACCCTCCGCGGATGGAATAAGTCAGGCGGGCGTTGTGTGTGTTGTGTGTCCAGTTTTCACAGCAAGAAGAATCCAGTAAAGTTTAGGATCCTGTCGCAGAGCGTGCTTTGCCTCCGGGATCTTTTTCAAGGATCGGAGGCGTCTCCTCTCCCTTTCCTTGCTCGGGGGCGCGTTTCCGCGGAGGTTCCGAATTTGTGTTCAAAACTAAGGCGGCCTCCAGGATTTACAGATTAACAGAGTTGGAAGGGACTTTGTAGGTCGTCTAGTCCAACCCCGAAAGGAAGCCGAGGTGGCCACCAAGAACCCCTTTCTCTCTGAAGCCCTTTCTCCTCCTTGTCCTCCCCCATGTAGGACAGTTAACCAGAGATGAACTCCGTTCCGCCCCCCCCCCCCCCCCNCCCCCCCCCCCCCGTCCCGTCCCGTTCTTCTCTTACTCGCTGCGCCATCGCCACCGTGTTGGGTACATTAAAAGAGCAGTAGGAGTTAGGAGGAGCCGAGCAGCAATGAAAAGCAGCCAATCCTGTGGTCTCGTTTGCAGAGAGATTGAGTGGTCGATCAATCCGTCTGGGGCATTTATATCCCTGCACATCTCCCTTTTTCCAAAATAATAATTTAAAAAATCCAGGATAGCTAAAATCATTTGTGTAAAATAACAGAACCTTTAAAGGAACCTTAGAGTTCTTCTAGTCCAACCCCTGGCAGCCTAGCTCAAGCAGGAGCTCCTATCCCATTCTGGACCAATGGTCGCCCAGGCTCTTCTTAAAAACCTCCAGTGATGGAGTACCCATAACTTCTGGTGGCAACTAGTTCCACCAGTTAATTGTTAAACTTACTGTCAGGAAATGTCTCCTTAGTTCCAGGTGGTCTCAGTTTTGGTCTGCTGGGTCTGGGGGCTGCATTTGCCATTCCCCCCTCACGTCTACCTTGCCTGGTTGGTGCCTTGTTGCTGATGGCTTTGGTTTAGCCATGAAAGAAGGGGGGGGGCTTTGGGGGCAGAAGGTGAGATGTTCAGCCATTTATTTGCAGAAACTTCCCCTTGGATTGGGAGAAAGAAAGAAAAAAAAAAACCCCCGCACGCCAACCCTCAGTCCTTGGCTTTGAAGCAATCTCTCTAATTTCTATCGCCTCCTGTGATTGCAACTATAATTTAGATTTTATTGCTTGCTTTCATTCTGACTGCTTGATATGAGTTTTATTGCTCTCGGTTAGATCCTTATATAATTTATCATGTTTATCCGGCACCCCATCCCAGGTTGTCTCGTGCAAGGACATTCAGGGTAGGAAGGTGGCCCATGAATCCATCCATCCATCCATCCATCCGTCTGTCCTTCCCTCCCATCAATATTAGTGTCGTTAACTTTGGAAGATTTCAATTCGGTGACCCCCCCATTAGTTACCTGGCCACGAAGCAGGGGTGTGTGTGCTATGCCTGTGCTTGCAAACAGAATGGAAAACACATTTCTGCTGGGAAGAAATAGTCCAGGCTTGGGATGCTACTGGTTCTGTCCGGTTCTAAAGAACCGGTAGCTCTGAAGAGCAGCAGACACAGAACCAGTTCTGTGTTTGCTGCTGTTTGTTCCTCCTGCCAGCCAGAGCTCTTACCTGTCCTTTATTCCCTGCTTTTTCAACCTCAGCTGCTTTGCACTGCACAACTGAGGTTGAAAAAGCAGGAAAAAAGTGGCTTTTTCAAATGCTGCGCATCTGTGAGCAGTGCTTTTCAACTGTCCGGGCTGCGCAGCTTAAGTTTTTTTCACACGCGCATGTAAAACTGGTAGTAACACCGGTTGATTCCCAACCCTGAAATAGTCTAATGAGCAGGAAAAAGAGAGTACTGTCAATTAAGGGGGTACCATAAGAGAGGGTGCAGGGTGAGTGCCTGGGAGAGGAAGGGAGGGAGAGAGGGAGGAATATATTGGGGTTCTCAGAGGAGAAAAGATAAGACTATTTTTTTCAATCTCCTGCCTCCTTCATGGCAAGTAGGAATTTGTTTATCAGAAGGTAACTCTTGCCAGATGGAAAAGAAAAAGACATTTTCCAGGAAGGAAGGAAGGAAGGAAGGAAGGAAGGAAGGAAGGAAGGAAGGAAGGAAGGAAGGAAAAAGAGAGTGAAGAAGGGGAAGAAGGAGGAAAGGAAGAAGGTCTGTAGAGAAGGAAGGAGGAAGGAAAGGATGGAGGGAGGAAGAAAAGGAGAGAGGAAGGAAGGAAGGAAGGAAGACGGGAGAGATGGAGGGAAAGAAGGGAAGGAAGGAAAGATTCTTTTCCAAAGATGCACAACAGATCCCATCCTCCCCAGCCAGGCTGGGCCCCAAGCACACCAGGCTAAGGTAGGTTTCATCTGTTTCTTTTTTCTTTCTTTTCCAGCCCCAGAATTCTTCTCTCTTTGATTTTAACCACATTACATGCCCGCCCTTATCCTACTGAGCGACTTTGATTGAATTAAGGCTCAGATTTATTCCTCCTCACCTTGTGGTTGTGATAGTTATCTGCCTGCCTTTGAGATCCTTCTGGATTGAGCCTCTGGCTCTGATTTGGAGATGCTGCAGGGGTGGGTGAGGATAAGGAAAGGAGACACGCAGAGAAGAAACTTTAAGGAGGGAAAAAGTGGGCAGGAGGGGACTGAGAAAGGCTCAGCTTCCAAGGGAGACTTGGTTGTCCTCAATCTGGTTAGAGGAGTCCCACTGTCGGTTTAGAAGAAGGAACAAGATCTGAGGCCTCCCCTGGACGATAGTGGATTTGGAAAGGTCAGAGTTTTCTTTGTGTGAAGGTGGAAGAGGGTTAATTTTTCATTAATTTTGGAAAGGAGAAGGGTAGAGGTTGGCTTGTAGCACCTTCAGTAGACTTTTGAACAGCTTTGATCCTTCACCTTCCACGTCTTCTATTTGCTCATTTGGCATGGGTTAATTTCTCTGTGGGTCTGTTTCTTAACTTGCAACCATCCCTCCCTCCATCTCACTTTCCATCCATCCCTCCATCTGTCCAACCTTCCATCCATCCATCCAACCTTCCATCCATCCATCCTTCCCTCTCTCCCTCCCACCTTCCATCCATCCCTCCCCCATCCATTCAACCTTCCATCCCTCCATCCAAATTTCCATCCATCCCTCTATCCAACCTTCCATCCACCCATCCCTCCATCCAAACTTCCATCCATTCCTCTATCCATCCGTCTGTCCATCCGTGCCTCCATCCAACCTTCCATCCATCCATTCCTCCATCCATCCTTCCATCCCTCCCTCCCACCCACTTTCCATCCATCCCTTCACCGTCCATTCAGCTTTGACGAAACCCAAAGACAGATCTGGAGGAAGCTGGATCTCAGAATATCCTGAAACACAAATCCTTGCAGATGGGCTATTGAGTGAGTGATGGGCTATTCATTCTCCAGGCATCGAGGTCGGTGGAAGAAATGACAGGACCATAGATATCTCTGGGACTTAAAGGAAATGTTGAATGACACGGGGAATTGAGGTGTATTTAAGATGTCAGAGAAAGAAAAGGGAGGCAGGAGGAACTTAATTTTGTGGCAGCTAAGATGTGGATTTAACTCCACTTTCTGGTTCTTGAACAATCTTGATAGATGTCAGTCGACAAGGAATCAGCAATACTTGAAGAAAGTGGAGTCATTTAACCCCTAGGTTAGGCAAGGAAGAGAAACGAAGGAAGGAAGCTTGTTGGAAGCCATTTAGGGGAGAGAGAAAAACACCTTGGTTTGCTGCAGACTGTGGTGGATGGCCTGGAAAAGTGCAAATATTTGGGAGCAAGGCGAACCCAGATGTAAATGCCATCAGCTTTAAGGCAGCTTCATTTGGCACAGATGTCTTTAGGACAGTAGGGAATCAACCTTTGAAGATAACTTATTTTTATTGTCTTCTTGCTTTTCCAGAATGGTTTTTGATAACATGTAAGAGTGGATTGAGGGGAGTCCAAAATGCTGAGATGATGATTGCAACCATACAATCAAAACTTGATCCCTTTTGTGGTGTGTTGAGAAGCATAAAACGGGAACCAGGCTTCAATCATGGTTTATGGCCTCCATTGTGGCTTTTTTACACCCTCACCTTTCAGGAACAACCCTTGTGATCCCAGAAAAGTGGAAGGCCAGGCCTCGCTTACAAAACTTAGCCAAACAATACTGACAGGTTACAGGCTACTATGAGTTTGTCAGGTAAAAATGTTGCCGGGCAAAATCTGGTGTTTTGTCATGCTGGAGTGTAACAATTTAGACCTGGAAGGTTTGTGCCAACAGTTCTCCCGAGCATGTGCAGAATCACTTCGTCTTGTCACTGAAGAGATGCTTAGGGCATCTGTTTTTCCTATGGTTGAGGCTGATGAAAAACCAGTTCCCTCTCTTTTGCTTTCTGTCTTCAAACACAGCCGTAGCAACTTCACCCAAGTGTCTTCCCTGCTCTTTTTTCTCAGTTAGCTCTGTGAAATTGCGGAGAAGAGATTTATGCTTTGGAAGTCGAATTTCACAAAGAATGTAGAAATACAAGGCATGAAAGCAAAATTTTAACTGTGATTGAAAGCTAGGATGGATGATCAGGACGTATTTAGGACGCGGCTGGAATTTTCATGCGTCGTTATGTACTTATTCCAGATGTGCTCTTGGGTTTGGCTTGCCATGATAAACCAATTAGCTCAATTGTGCATTTTTTAATAGTGTTGTTTGTTCAAACTGGAGTGGCATTATTAATTAAATTTTATGGCTGTTATGACATTTCTGGGTCCCTTTTATTTTTATGACTGGGTTTGGGGTGGGGTTTCTCCCCCACCTCTTGGGGGTGATTTCAGCTGGGATATTCCTTGTGGTTTTAGTCAGTTTCTTAATGTGCAATTATGATATTATGAAAGGAAGAAAGGAAGAAAAGAGAAGTAGAGGAAGGGAGGGAAGACAAAGCGAAGGAAGGAAGGAAGGAAGGAAGGAAGGAAGGAAGGAAGGAAGGAAGGAAGGAAGGAAGGAAGGAAGGAGAGAGGTAGAGGAAGGATGCAAGGGAGGGAGAAAGGAAAGAAAGAAAGATATATTGAAAGAGATAGGAAGAAAGGACAGATTGAAAGGGAGAGATGGGAGGAAAGTAAGAAAGAAGGAAAAAAGAAGAAAGGAAAGGTTGAAAGAGATAGGAAAGAAGAGAAAGAAGGTTGAAAAGGATAAGAAGGAAGGAAAGGAAGAAAGAAGAGCCAAAAGATTGAAAAGGACAGGAAGGAAGGAATGGTTAAAAAAGATAAGAAGGAAGGAAGGACAGAAAGGGAGAAGGAAGAAACAATTCATTATAGGTACTTTGAATTGTTATTTTGGATTATACTCCTGGTATTCACAGCCTTTGGGACACTTTATTTCCTTTGGAAAACGGGTGGCTGATTTAATGTGAGCCTCTCAGCCTCTGACAAAAACTGCACAAAACATCCCTGGATGCCCACACAAAAGATGCTACTACCCAGGCTCCATCTGGTGCAGCTCCAAGGTCACTTTTTACGACAGGACAGAGGAAATCTCCAGCTGGCTGGCCGCTTCCTCCTCCCTCCCACGGCTCCCAGCCACCCTCAGGCCAAGAGTATTTTGGGCACCTTCCTTGCAGTTCTCTGGAATTTTGCTGCAGGATTATTTACTTCCCCAGATAGTTTTTTGCAGCCTCTTCCTCAACTTTGCCCAATGAGGTTCCTGTCCCCGTAGGCACTGGTGTGCAGAGATGGGCAGTGGACGATGGCACCCAGGCCTTCCGCGAAAGCAAGAAGAAGTGCTTTTCCTGGTTCACCCATGTTGGTCTGGTTGCTTAATCGAGGAGGTTGATTCATTGCTGGGATTAAGCCATGACCCTCTGGATGGGTAAAAGAGGAGGAAAAAGGGGAGACAGGAACTCGGTTGTGAAAATATCGCCAGACCCCTCCATCCTGGACAAAAACTGTTTGAACTCCCACCCTCAAAACGAGCCTATTAGAGCCCTGCACAACTAGACACAAGGGGAGTTTTTCGCCGAACGCCATCCCTCTGCTAAACAAATAATTGCCTCCACACTGTCCAACTATTTACAAAGTCTGCACTACTATCACTATTAATCTTCTCATCACTTCTTATCGCCCACCCCCTCCAACTTGTGACTGCAGGACTGTAACTTTGTCGCTTGTATCCTTAGGATTTATATTGACTGTTTCCTAAAATGATTTGATTGCTTATTGCTCCCTATGGCTATCATTAAGTGTTGGACCTGGTGATTCTTGACGAATATCTGTTTTCTTTTTATGTGCACTGAGAGCATTTGCACCAAAGACACTTGGCCAATAAAGAATTCTATTCTAATTCTAATTCTAATTCTAATTCTAATTCTAATTCTAATTCTAATTCTAATTCTAATTCTAATTCTAATTCTAATTCTAATTCTAATTCTAATTCTAATTCTATTTTATTCTGACTTTAATCCTGTTTCCTCCAGGGTGTTGCCTTATTTTCCCATCTCTCAAATCTAAAGCAGGGAGCTGTTGAGGATTGTTGTGACTGATTTTTGCAGTATTTTGCGGTTTTTAAGTGAATCATCTGGCTGTTAAGTGAACCCAGCTCCCTCTATTGATTTTGCTTGACAGACGTTGGTTGAGAAGTTCACAAATGAGAGTTGATTGTGTAATCTTAGGGCTCAACAATTGTCACAAATACATGTCAGTTTGCCAAATGCTTGAATGTTGATTGTGTGACTGCAGAAGTACAAGGGCCTGTTGCAATTTGCTTTTTTTGGTGCCTTGTCACTGTCTTGTTAACACTTTGATGCAACCCCAAATGGCCACTAAATAGATTGTTGTTTTAATAGTAAATAGAAGTTGAGAACTCCTATATGGGGTCTTTCAGTTGTGTGGCTTTTGAGCTTCCCTGATCCATCACTAGCGGGAGGGATTACTAGTGTGGCTGCCCAACAATTTCTGGACAACAGCAGGCTGGGGAATGCTTGCTCCTCCTCCCACTCTCTTTCTCTTCCACCTTGCAAATCTCCTCCCTTCTATCACTGATGATGTTACCTAGTTGAGTCATGAAACATCTGCAAGAAAACAACCAAGCTCAGAGAGCAAGAAGGGCTCCATAATGCTCCTCCCTCCTCCTCCTCTCTGCAGACCCATCCCCTTCTAGCTCTGATGATGTTACCTAGTTGGATCATGAAACATCTTCAAGAAAACAACCAAGCTTGGAGAGCAAGAAAGACTCCATAATGCTCCTCCTCCTCCTCCTCCTCCTCCTCCTCTAGAGGTCTGGATAGCCGAGGGCAAGTGGGGCCTTGGCTGGAACGCTTGGATGGCTGAAGCCGGGCTCTCTAGTCTAATCAGGTGAGCTTTTTAAGAACATTCTTCTTTGCAAATGTCATTCAGCCACCCAGGAATCCATCACAAAGCGTGGCAGCTGGCTTAATCATTAATCATCGGGCATCACTGAAATGAAGTCATCAGGAAAAAAAAAAAATCCCTGACACCAGCAAAGTGTCACCGCTATCACGCTGGCGGTGTTTTCTTTGTGCTGCGGGGTAGTTGCTCCATGAAGGGATCTGCCAACTACTCTCCTCCTGCAGACCTCATTGGCTTAACCTTAACCCTACCTCATTAGCTTTTAAAGGGCGCTCAGCACAAGCCACAGCTCTGGAAGGAGCCACACTGGAATGAGGGGGTGGCTGGGTTCTCATATTAGGCGGCTCCATAAACCGTGGTTTAGAAGAATGGTTGGTTTCACCCAGGGGTGGCCTTCAAATTTGTTCGCAAGGGGCTCTCTGCCCTAATGATTGGCTGGGTGGGCATGGCTGGGTGATAACGTGGCCAGGAGGGTGTGGTCAGGTGGTGTAATGTGATTGGGTGATCATGTGATCAGTGTAGGTGTGGCTAGGTGGTCATGTGACCGGATGGGTGTGGCCAGCTCGGTGTCGCTTCTTTGCCCTAATTACCTTAAAAAAAAGATATATATACTAAAAAGTTCTTTATTATTTCATTCATTTAATTTAATATTTAATTAAAAGACTGCGTGAAATAATGGCAGTGACTGTGAGAGGGATCTTGGAATCTTAGTAGAGCTTCTGGTGAGTTATGTGGCTAGTGGCTACGTTATCTGATTTTCCCAATGGCTCTCCCTCGCAAGTGTGCAGTGGATCGTTTATCTAGCTTGCCACGCTTTTACCAGGTGTGAAACGCTCTTGGCTGAATGCCCAGAAGTTCAATTAAGCCTATTAAGAGCTTTCCCTTGCTGCTTGTCTTTCTGAGGTTATTGGGGGCTCTCCGAAATTACATAAATCCTTTCTCACTTCTACATTACCTTGACCAAAGGTGGTTTCTAGTTAGGGAGGGAAGCTACTAATCCCATCATCCTCTGCAGCAGGGAGGACTATGCTAGCTGCAAAAAATGGGAATTGTTGTCCTGAGTAGAGCCCACAAAAACAATGTTCTTTCATCTAAGTGTCCCCCCCCCCCCTGCACACCGAGAAGTCTCCCTTCTGGTGGAGAACCAGGCTCTTTTGAGTTCTCCCAGCTGAGCCTCAATCTCATTTTTGCTCCAGTCTTGGAAAATATTTCTGAGCCTTGTGGAAATTTAGCTTTTATGAAGTCAGGAGAGCATTTTAAGCGGTGACAAACGATCCCAGCCGTCCATAAATCTTCCTCTGGTGAAAGCCCTCTTTAATTCTGAAAGCGGCCGGAGAATCAGATTTGCATAGCGGAATTATATTGGAAGTGCAAGGAGGAAGATGGAGGGGAGGGGAGACTTTCCAAGGAGAACTTCTCCTCTTGAAATCCAGAGATTGCTTCCAAAGGTGAAAGGTTCCCCTTGTTTAAAAAAACAAAAACCCTAAACTTTTATATATAGGCGGTCCTTGACTTAAGACCCAATGGAGCCTAACGTTTCTGTTTCTAAACAAGACATTTGTTAAGCCAGCTTTGTCCCATTTTATGAGATCAAGGGAGGTACTAAAACCACTCTATAAAGCCTTAGTAAGGTCACACCTAGAGTCCTGCATTCAGTTTTGGTCACCACATTATAAAAAATATGTTGAGACTCTGGAAAGAGTGTAGAGAAGAGCAACCAGGATGATGAGGGGACTGGAGATTATAATATACAATGAATGGTTGCAGAAACTGGGCATGGCTGGTCTAGTGAAGAGAAGACCATGGGAGACAGGAGAACAGCCTTCCAGTATTTGAGGGGGCTGCCAAGAGAGGAAGGAGTCAAGATATTTCGTAAAGCATCTGAAGGCCAGACAAGGAATAATGGATGGAAACTGATCAAGGAGAGATTCAACTTGGAAATATGGAGGAATTTTCAACACAGTGAGAACAATCAACCGATGGAACAGAAGTTGCCCTCGGAAGTTGTGGGAGAAATTCATCCCTGGAGGCTTTCAAGAAGAGACTGGACTGCCATCTGTCAGGGATGGTGTAGGGTCTCCCACTTAGGCGGGGGATTGGACTAGATGACCTACAAAGTCCCTTCCAACTCTGATTATCTGTTATCTGTTACGACCTTTCTTGATACCTCTGTTAAGTGAATCCCTGCAGTTGTTCAGTTAGTAACCTAGTCGTTAAGTGAATCTTGGCTTCCCCGTGGACTTTGCCAGTCAGGTGGTTGCAAAAGGGGATCAGATGACCAAGGACTCTTCAATGGTCATAAATACAAGTCAGTGGCCGAGTGTCTGAATTTTGATCATGTGACCATGGGGAATGCTGCAACAGTCGTGTGAAAAACGGTTCCAAGTCACACTTTTCAGTTCCTGTGTAACTCTGAACTTCTGACTTGCAACTGGTCTTCACACTTATGACATCCCAGCAGCACCGCCATGGAATAGGAGATTCAAATTTGGGCATTTTGGCAACTGGCATTTATTTGAAAAGGTTGCTGCCTCTTGTGGTTGCATGATCACCGTTTGTGACCTTCTGGCCAGCAAACTCAATGGGAGGAGCCAAATTCACTGAATGACTGTGTGATTTGTTTAATGGCCTTGGTGATTTGCTTAAAGACGATGGGGAAAAGGTCATAAAATCTGGCATGGCTCCCTTCACAGCCACCTAGCCTGGCAACGTCTATCCAATGGTATGGGGGGGGGCAGTTTTCCCTCTACCACTCCAATTATCCCAACCTGCTGTTGGCAGAGGATTCTGAAGATTGTAGTCCTAACCCATCTTGCTTCTATCCACACTAACCCATTTGGGTTGAGCTCCAAAGATTGTTCTGACCCAGGCTTCGTAAATCATAATTATTCACAAACTTGTTTTAAAAGCACACCTATTTTATTGCAACACTGGGAATTGCTTTCATTCCCAGCTGGAACTAATCTTAAAACAGTCCCCCACCTCTCAGTTCTGTGGAATGAGGCCAAAACAAGAAGTATCCAATTAACTATTGAGAAACCAACCGAAGTATAAGAAAAAACCAATCAAAGTACACAGAACTTCAATTGAATGACTTTGCTTCCTGCAAAGGTTTCATCATCTTTGCCTGACTTTTATCCCTTATGGGAGGGGCAATCACCTCCCAGCCTTATCCCAAGTCACCCCTTTTGTCTCAGTTGCTCTTGCCTTCTAGCAGCTCTGCGCACACGTGGACTGGGAACAGGCTCCCCTGAGTCCTCTCTCTCGCTGCTGCCAGATTCACCTCACTCCCAGATGGTCCTGGCCCCATCCCTGCATTGGACGCAGGACCCTTGTCCGAATTCTCCCCAGTCTGGTTCCCTTTCTTCCCCACTGTCCAATTCTGCTGCCATCTTCACCGATGAACCACAACAAAGATTTCAGCCTGTGGAATAATGTTTCATGGCTGCCTTCCAAGGCATGAGCGTGTCTCCGTGTTTGTGTGTCCGTGCGTATGTATGTGCAAGACTACATACCTCCCCCCCTTCTGTGCTGTGTTCCCTCCCCCAGCCCCAATTCCATTTTGAAAAGAAATTATTGGAACTAGCCCTCATTTTTCACCAGCCACCATTGTTTTAATAACAGGCACAGGCTATGAAATAATGAACGGTGTCGTTGTTTTGGGTGCTGCACCCTCTGGTGTGTTATAAATCTAATTTGCTGAAGGAGGAGGAGGAGGAGGAGGAGGAGGAGAAGGAGGAGGAGAGGGGGATTTTCTTGCACGGAAATGATATAATGCACTTTTTCATTTTAATTAGTTCGGGATGAATTAGAGCGAGACGCAACACACTTGTAATCCTGCCCGGGTGCAGGCCCTTCTCCGGAAGGGTAAAGTATGGTTTCCCAACAGGAGATATTCTTTCTCCCCTCCTTTCAATCTCTCTAGTCATGATTTACAATTATTCACAATTATTTATGATGAGGAGACAGATTGAAAGGAGGGGACCCAAGACGGTGGGGCTGAAAGATGGAATTTGACGAAATAGGATTGGGTGCAAAGGATGAAGATGTGAGGGTGAAAATGGTTAAATTTTTACAGAAGGAAATATACCCCTGTTGGGCAGGGAGCAGCTATGTTTGCCACCCGAAGGGAAATAAGGTTATATTACATAGCTGCAATGGCTTTTTCCCCCAAGAGCCTTTCCTCTGGGCCAAGTTGGGTATGCCTGATGGGTATTGTGGTCCAATGACTTCTGTATTTCCTGAGTGATTTGGTGGAAGAATATACGAACAGGTTCAATTTAAGTCTCAATGAGAAGCTCGTGAATTTGAGATTCCTTCCTTCCTTCCATCCATTCTTCTAATCTCCCTTTTCTTTCCTTCCTTCATCTTATTCCCTCCCCCCTCCTCCCTCCTATTTCCTTCCTTCCTTCTTTCTATTCTCCCTTTTTCCTTCCTATTCCATCCCTTCCTCCCTCCATTCTCACCTATTCTCCCTTTTCCTTCCTTCCTTCCTTCTTCCTTCCTTCCTCCTTCCTTCCTTCCTTCTATTCTCCCTTTTATTTCCTTCTTCCTATTGAATCCCTTCTTCTTTCCATTCCCTCCCTCCTATTATCCCTTTTCTTTCCACCCTCCCTCCTTTTCTCCCTTTCTTCCTCCCTGCCTTGTAAGTCCACATACACAAAGTGTAGCCTCAAAAGATCTCAAGAGAATAATGGTTGCTTTCCATCTTAATAAAAGTGTTGCCCTTTGCAACCCAAAGCTTTGTGTTTCAATTGTCCGGCCTGGGAAATTGTCCAAAATATACTCTCTAAATAAAGAATGCCACTGAGCCTGCTTTTGCTGCACCTGTTATTTCCTTTCCCCTTTTTCTTCTGGAGGCCCTTATCCCTCCCATCCCACTCCTTCCCAGTGCACAGGGTGGGAGTCAACCTTCAATGAAAGAGATTTTGGTGCTTCCCTCACATGAGCTGCAGCATCTCAGGAAATCATTCCATCACCACCACCACCCTAAAATCTCCCTGGGGCAAACTGTAGGTATGACTAAGGTTTATTCAAAAGGTTTATAGTTCCATCTTTATTTCCTCCCAAAGATTCTTGGAGAATCTTCATTAAAGCTGCTTCCCTCAATGTGAACAATGAGAGTGCTATATAATCAATCAAGAACAGATCATTTCTTTTAATAAGAAACACTTTGGAACAATATCCTTTGTAATTAGCCATTGTCACTGCTTGTTCTATCACTTCAAGAGCTGAGATGTTCCTGAGATGTATTTGCCAACAGAGTTTTTAAAAATAGACTCTGTACAGATGAAAGCAGAATATAAACAAGTCCAAAGTCCACAGCCTTCACATCAGCTCCCTAGCTTGCATCCCATGACTGTGCTGGAGATCTGAAGAACTTGTGGTTACCATCGGACCACAGATGGTAACTGGTGGTTACCATCGGACCACAGCTGGAGCTGCTGGGTGTTGTAGTTCACTAGCATCTGAAGGTTGCTTACACAAGGAATGCTGGCAACATGGAGATGGGGCCAGAGAGGTAAAATGGGAACATCTCGAGATGATTGATCACAGTAAGGAGCTGATGGACATGTGTGCGGCTCAGCCTTTGAACTTCACCCGGTAGTCTTCTCAATGCCAGAACTAGTTCCACTCACCCAGACTCATCAGAAAGGGGTATAAGGGGTATTCTTTTGCAGTTGAACCTTCCTTGGACAACATGGTCTTCAAAAATAAATAAAATCCAACCAGGCCTTACAAAAGCAGATTCCTTTAAGGAAATCAGTTGTCTGCTCTGTCCTTCACATCACAAGTCAAAATGGCCACGGAGGTTGGTACCCAGTAACAGGAGGGAAGTTCCAGTAAAAATTGGGCAGATTCCACCCCTGATAGGAGCAGCAACCACACCCATTAATGAAGCATATTAAAACTTTTCTTCTTCCTTAAGGAGTAGAAGAAGGACAACACTACTTTAAAACTCTTGTTCTGGGCTGTGCATGAAGGCAATGTTAAGGGGAGAGAGTATTAGGAAGATGGTTACCAGGATATATTCAATATCCATAGTATGATTAGAGCAACAAGAAGATAAGCCCAAATTCTTGTATAGGTGCATTGATATGGAGTGTTTTTAGTATATATGCAGTGGACATTTCTGAACTGAAGTAATAAACTATCTTTCTTATCTATGTCTTCAAGATGAGAGCTGGACTAATCTCTTCCAAGGGTCAGCATCCTTTGGATTGGCCTAAATAATTCCAGGCAATTGGCAGATTAAAGTTGTTCAGATCTACCAAATGTGAGAAAGCATCTTTTAAAAAGAAAGAAGGCCACTGGAGGTTTAGGAGGAAAACTGGGGGCATTTATCACAATGTAAAAAAAGGGGGAGCATATTTAATTTTGGTAATTATTGGGCTTGTTTGTAGGAATGTTTCTTTCTGTAGTTATTTGCAAGTCAAAGCTTTCTCAGATGTCTTTTGGGCATGATTACGGGCTAAACAATAAGTGGATTGGCTTGAAATGCAATAATAATTATGATCAAATTTATCCTCGTCAGAATTTTGCCTCCATTTTCAATTGTGGGCATTATTTAGCATTATTGAGTTTATCTTATTAACTTATTTAGCGTATGACATCTATAGATCCATGTTATACAATACAAATAAAACACATGTATACAGACACAAATATGTTCAAATAAAGCATCAGTATATATATATAAGCTGCAAGCTCACATTACTCTGAGAAGCACAGAGCCGAAGAAACGTCACCTAGATACTTCCAATTTTACGCGGAAGAAAACCCGAATAACCAAAGATCCACATACAAATACCCGCGAAAACCTCAGAAAACAAATATATATATATATATGTTTTTTTAAGTTTTTGGCGGGTACTTACATGAATGGGCAGTTCAGCTTCCTTTTGGGTATTTATCCCACGTCATTGTAGTGTTTTTAAAAGTTGTAGCAGCGTTTTCACGCAGAATTCATCTGCATCATCAGGCTTTCTGTTATGGAGTTTGTATTGTGGGTCAGGGCTATCACAGCCGTTTTTTTAAATTTGAGGGTAGGCCTATTGTTGTGCCAGGATGTTTTTTTTACATCCTGATTGGTCTTGGGGGTCTTGTCTGTGTTGATGGTCTTGGAGTTTGTTTTTGGTATTTCTGGTTTGCATTCTGTCTGTTTGTGGCTTTGAATTGGCTGGCGCAACACTTGTTCCGTGTTGGGCTTTCGTGCAGTTGGCTTGCGGTTGAAAGGACGGCTAGTATTATTAAGTAAGCAGGTTTCATCTGGGTGCCTGTTGTGTGTGTGTGTGTGTGTGTGCGTGTTAGTATATATATATAATATATATATTTTATATTATTATAATATATATATATATATATATATATATATATATATATGTGGATCTCTGGTTATTCGGGTTTTCTCCGAGTAGAATTGGGAAAGTATTAGGAAGCGTTTCCGATGAAGTCTCATTCATCATCTCAGGCTTTGTTTTTCTTCAGTCTGTGCTTCTCAGAGTAATGTGAGCTTGCAGCCTGTTCTTCTTTTTAACTGCTAGTGGGGTGTTGACTTGATTGGGTGGGGTTTGGGCTGTGTTCTGATTGGTCGGGGGGTTGGCTGGTGTTCTGATGGCTGGAGGGTGTGTTCTGCTTCGGTGGGGGCCTGGCTGTGCTCAGGTTTTAGTCTTAGTTGATGGGGGATTTGAGCTGGTGAGCTGTGATCTAGTTGTTTTGGCTTCGTGTTGTGTCGTGCCACATCTGGCATGGTGGGGTGTCAAAGTTTGCTTCTGTATGGGTCAGAGGGTTTGAAGTGGGTAGTGGTGCAGCTGCAGTATGGTTCTGGTTCTGGTCGTGTCGTCTCTTCTGTGTGGGTTGTGAGTCTTTTTCTGCGTGGAAGTGTGGTGGATAGCATCTTGTTGGGCACTTGTGGGATAGATGGGGTCTGGTGTCATTCTTCATGTTAGGTACTCGTTATAATTGAGGGCAAGGTTGCAAATGGTTTGTAGGCGGGAGGTATCATCTCGTTTATTCTGCTTGTGTGGGCGTTTTCTATTCTATGGCTTTCTTGATTATTCTGTTGTTGAAGTGTTTCGGTTTTGGCGATGGTTCTGGTTTTTAAAGTAATTTCATGTCTGTGGGTTTGAGGGTGTTGGACCAGGGAAGAGGTCAAGTTCTTCTTTTCTGATGAGTTTTGTGTTCTTCAATGGCGTGCACTTAATTCTTCTGTTAGTTTGTCCTATGTATGTAGTGGAGGCAGGCAGTTGGCAGGCGATTCTCGTATCTCTTGTTTTCTAGACTCGATTTTTGTTTTTGGGTTTCTTAGGATGGTGGATTTTTTCTGTTTGTGCAGAATGCTGTTTTAATGTTGTGTTTTTTTGGGGGATTTGCTGATTTTGTCTGTAGTGCCTTTATATATATGGGAGGAGGGCTTTGCATTCTCTGTTCTCTGTTCTTGGCTTTTGGTGTTGGGGTTTCTTTTTGGATTAGGTGGGTTATCTCTTTTTTGGGAATCATTGGCTGTAAGTACATTCTCTGAGAAGCACGAGCTGAAGAAACAAGCCTGAAGATGATGAATGAGACTTCATCGCAAACGTTGCCTAGATACTTCCAATTCTACGCGGGAGAAAACCCGAAAACCAGAGCTCCACATACAATACTACGCGAAACCTCAGAAAACATATATATTATATAATATAATATGTGTGTGTGTGTGTGTGTGTGTTGTGTGTGTGTGTGTGTGTAGATGTGTTATGTATATGGTGCCTTATTGAGTGAAGGCATTTACTAAAAGAAGTCAAAATTCGACTTATATGGGCAAATATGTCAGAATTTAAGAAGCATCCAGGCAAAGCTTATCACCTCTAGATTTTGGGTTTCTGCTGAGCATTTTGTGAATGCCCAGAAGCCTTTATCATTACACCAGAGTAGAAATCCATGAATATATTTTTCTAGATTGATGGCCATTGAAAACTCAGTTTGGGAGAAGCCTCTCTCTAGCTGCAGATGTCAAGATATGGATTCAAACCAGATAGTCAGAAACCAGTGTACCAAATAGATTTCCCACTTGAAACAGCCGTTTGTGTTAGAAAGGGGAAAAACACATCCCTCCACAGCATACCTTGGCTTTGACACATCCCAACCGTTCAAGCAGATTTATTTCAGGGGGTTATTTAATGGGGTTTCTCCAGGGGAAATAACTCTTCTTTTTATCAGTAGGAACCAGGGGACACACAACTGTACAAATCAGGGCTTCCTTGTTAATGAGGGATGTAAAGTGTGAAAACTTTGGCGGCCATGATGGCTTGTTCAGAAAAGTGGAAGACAGGTGGGGAAATAATGCTCAGAAAAAGGAAATAATTGGAGGGCTCCTAAGCCTCATTTGCTAGCTTTTTGCCAAAGGATCAAATAGACTCTGGAATTTTAGAAGATCGCTTTCTCTTGTCAGCAGGAGTGAGTTGGTTTGAGGGAACTGCTGTTGCTGCTGTTGCTGGTTATTTGAGGAAGCTGCAGACAGAGTTGTTGCATGAAACTGTCAGCTTCTCAAGTCACCGAGACAGGAAAACACGACAGGATGAGCTAATTCTACTTTATTATTAGCCTATGTTAATAGAAGCTCGCAAATCTGAAATTACAGGTCTCCCGCCGTCTCTTTTATAGGCTGATAAATTTGTATGGATCCTTTCCAAGTTTCTTTCTCTGTCCATTAACTCAGTTGTAGACTCCTCCTTCTCATCAGTCTCTCTCTATCTGTCCCTCCCTCTCTCCCTCCTTCTCCCTCTCTCTTTCCCCTGAGAATGTTCTCCCAAGGTGCTGATTCTTTCATGAGTTTTCTTAAATGGCTTCACCTTCATGTGTGAATCTCTCTCCCCCCCCTCTCCCTCTCTCTCCCTCTCCCTCCTCCATTCCCTCCCACCATTTTCCAAGGTTATTCTTACATTCCTTTACAAAACCTTTCCCTCGAGGGAATGCTGACTCTGGGAATTAAGAACAGAAAGTTGAATAATCTATGACCCTTGTCATAGATGAGATGGAGATGAGTCCTCCAGCAGAAAAACATTCAGAGATGTAGTGAGCAACCTCATCTGTAGGCCAGGAGGTTCTCCTGTTACCCTTGGACCAGTGAGATGTTGTCTGTTGGGGGAGACAAAGTCAGAGCCGTTACCTGCCCTAGCACCCGTATTATAAGTGTGATGTTTTCTCAGCTACACGGAAGAGGAGAACATTGTCAATCTGGTTGGCAGTCAGAGATGCTATAACTAATTGATTCCCTTGAATGAATTGTTGAAACTGTAGTTGTTTTCATTTTTTTCTCTTCATTTGATCTCTCTTTTGTTGTCTGTGATCAGTTCCATTTTCAGATGAAGGCATGGCAAACACCCCATGAAGTCATCATGAAAATGGCAAAATGTTGGCATGATGGCATCTTGAGATAAATTGACACCACAAGGACAGCTGCAGGATCCTTAGGATTTTCACATCTAATAGTGCTATTAAATTAGACAGGTATTAAATTGACCCATCCATTGGCTGTTTGTGAGCACCAGGTGTGAACTATGATCCTTCTTGGCTCCACATAGGTTTATAATATTTCTTTCTTTACTAGTGGAACATTTGCACTCCAAGATTCACTACCCAAGAATTGATGTTGGTCATCAACCTGATCAGGTTTAATGGGAAACTCCTAGTTTGTGGAGGTTGCAGAAGAATACAGAATTAAGCTAGCATTTAATTGGTCTGAACCAATTAAGCTGTTTTTGAGGTTCTAGTGTTCGAGAACTCTATTCTGCCCCAATCTTTATGCAAATTTATTCAATGCAGTCCTCTTGGATCTACTAATGTTCAGTGGTGGATTCAAATTTTTACTACCAGTTCTGTGGGCATGACTTGGTGGGCATGGCGTGGCTTGGTGGGCATGGCCTGGTCAGAGTGGTAGGGGAAGGATACTGCAAAATCTCCATTCCCTCCCCTAACCTGCTTTCCAGCTCTATTATCCTGTGCAGGGCAACAACAGAAGACTCAGCCAATCAGCTGGGACTTGGGAGGCAGAGAAGAAATGGGGGCAGGGACAGAGTCAGGGATGGCATTTGCCAGTTTTCCAAACTACTCAAAGTTTCTGCTGCTGGTTCTCCAGAATTGGTCCGAATCGGCTGAATCCTACCTTTGCTAATGTTCCCAAACACAGGTTTAAAGTCTTATGATGCTTGGGACCTTCAACTCTTCTACTAAAATAACAGCAAAAATATTTTGTTCATGTAACACCTACCTGTCCCATTTAGAGGTGGGGTTTCGGCAGGTTGCAAAGTCCAACTTTTCAAGAGCTGGATAGACCACTGTGCACCCCAAAATTGTGAAGATTGCCCCCTGCTAATATTTAGAAGGTTCCTTAAAAATGACATTTTTCTGCAGCAACTTAAGTGCCATCGTTATGCCTGAGTTAGGGGTGTGTTATTTAGACATTTTTTAATGATAGGATCTGTCAGAAACTGGTACCCTTTTTTTATAGTGATAACCGAACTGCAAGTTTCATCATTATCGACTGCATTCTCCCACGGTTTACGATTCGTGCAGCATGCAAATTAGGTTAAAAAGAATAAAGTTGGATGCATTTAAGGCCAAGAGCCCAAAAGTAATTGGGCACTTTTTATGCAGGAGGTCAAAAAGAGAGAGTGGGTGGGGGAAAATAAGGGGGAGGTTGTTTTTGAATAGGATGCAGTGAGCAGCATATGAAAATTGTGGAGAATTTTTCAGCAAAGGTTACCTTTTTAAAACCCAGTTTGCTAATTGACACAGGCGGAAATGGACTAGGGAGCAGGGGAAAACAACCTATGAATGCTTGTTTTGCAACCCTCGCTCGCAAGAAGCTGCAACGAGAAGCTTCATTCAAAGCCTGGCCTTGTTTGTAATATTCTGGGGGTAAGAGACCTTGCTTAAAGATTAAAAGCGTAAGACGATATTTCACAAAACGATCAAATGTGCAGCCCGGCACGGTCTCAACCCTGACCGAAAGGACATTTAATCCAAGGCAGCCTTGCCATGAGGCAGCTGGAAAATCACATTTGACCATATTAGTTGATGGATAAAAGGGATTAATTGTCCCATTGGTTGAACGGTCTGTCAGGGGCCCCGGGAAGCGATCTGAAGCGAAAATGAACTAAGCGTTGCTTTGAAAATGTGATCTGCAGGTCACGAAGGGTCTCGGATATCGCCTTTTGTCACGGAACTGAAGGTTACAATTTACTGTTTATTTCAGTTTGGGAGATGGGAAACCAGTGCAATGGATTAAGAAAATAAAAGAGGGGAAACCGATCCAGTTGGGATGTTGGGATGGATATTTGATTCCACAAAAACAACTGGATACACTTGGCCTGGCTTGGGTGACCTTTTGGGGTTGAAGAGTTGTTAGGCTGGGGAGGAATTTGGTTTCCATTTGTTCTTGAAGATTTGGTGAGGAGTTCTGGATATTTTCCTCCTGTTGTTTTTGCAAAGGGAATCTGCTTTAGGATTTACTCACAACCATTTTGGTGTCTTCATGACTCAAAATGGCAAAAAACCATGCTGATAATTTTTGGCAATTCTGGTCAAAAGAGTTTGCAAGGTTTACCACAGAGTTTTTCTCAACTTTGGCAAATTGAAAGTGCGTGGACTTCAATTCCCAGAATTCTCTAAGTGACTGCTCTTTGCTGAGATCTGATACATGTTTTTTTTTTTTTTTCTGAAGGAACCCAAAATCAAGACAGGAAATCTTCCATGGTTCTTACCCAGTTTTTATTGGGCAAAACTGCTTTAGCCGTGTAAGATTTTTATATTATCTTCTTCTCTTGGAAAGACACTTCATGATACATTTTGTGAAATCTTTTATGAGCACAGGAAGATAGATAAACAAGTTTAAATGGATTGAAGTGGGAAATAATGCTTGAGAGGACGGAACAGATTAATGTCTAAGGGCCAAACCCCAAATGGTGATGAAAAATGACAATTTGAAGGAGAGGATAAACTAATAGGAGCCAGAAGAAGGAGCAATATTAGTTTGCTATTACTTGACTCCATATATAACCATTGAGTAAGATCTGTTGGTATGACAGGTCCATAGTAGTAGATTAAGTGTTGTTTAGTGTTGAGACCTAGTTCAAACAATGCCTTAATGCAGGGATGGGCCAACCTTGGCAACTTTAAGACTTGCAGACTTCAATTCCCAGAATCCCCCAGCCAGCGTGTGTTTTCAGTTTTGGCTCAGTGTGTTTGGTGAACCTATGGCTTCTTGTGTGAACCCAGCTTGTTGTGGCTTATTCAACATAAAGCAGGAGGTGGAAGACACCTTCCCCCTTCAAGTACTGTTGGACAACAACCTTCATAATCCCCAGCCCATAAGGCCCATGCTGAAGGATGCGGAGTAGTCTTCCCTGGGCTCTTTTCAGACTCTTTAATCTTTAAAAAACCCCCCCCCCCAAAACTAGCACGACTCTGGATATGGTGCTCTGCTTTTGATTACCCTAAACACCCTCCTTATGCACTCTTAAAAATAACAGCTTAGCTGTTCCAAAAGGTGTCAAGCTAAAATTTGGTACTGTAGATCATTTCTTCACCTGGCTGTGTGCTTTAACATTTTATGCTTTTTTTTGTTTTTTGCTGCATTAAGTGGTGAGCAGTGAAATATTTTTTTTCTCCACATGGCTGTTGGTTCTCACCTTAAAAGCGAGGGGCAGCCACATCTAGGGTGGAAAACTACTCCTCTTTAGCTCCTGTGTGTAAAATGATGCCTAACAAATGTGGTGATCGTTCTCCGGTCTTGACATTAAGGAATCGTCCTTCAGTAGACTCTAACCTGAGTTACAACCATGCAAAACTGTGGCTTATATCCTAAATAAATCAGTCGGCCAACTGTATATTGGTTTGCAATGCATATCCAAAAAACAACAACAACCCACAATAAGAATGGTGGCCACAATATAGACTTGTTCTACCAGGCCACAAGGACATCAGTTGCCTGGGCAAAATGTATTCTTATCTCCCAAAAGGTGAGAGAACAGATGAATCTCAAAGAACCACCAATGACTTGTATGGAACAAGCCCCAGCTGACATTTTCCAATGATGGGTGTAGATGACCAAGCTGAGCCTAAAGGAGGGGTCAAATGCATCATAAGTCACGAGTCTCTGCATGACCACAAGAGATCTAAGACCAGCCCACCTTGAATGCTTGTCTTAATTCCCACCCATTTCCCTTGGCCACCAGTGGGTCAGATTTTTGTCGAGAGCTTACGCTTGCAATAAATCTTTATATCCATTTGAATCTCCCTGATTTCCTCAGCACTTGACAATGGGATGGATGGGGAGATGTAGACCAGAAGATCTAGGAAGTACTGGGTTGGGCAGGGCTACTTTGGAGAAGAAAAGTAATAATCTCTAACACAATGTTTCTCATCCTTGGCAAATTGAAGACGTGTGGACTTCAGTTCCCAGAATTCCACCAACAGCATCTGTGGATTTCAGTCTTGTTTCTTCTCTTTCAAGGTCCTCCATTTGCATTTCTACATCTGCTGGGACAGCCCTGGAAACCTCTCTTAGATGATGATTGTGGATCATGGGTTTCTTCATCTAGAAACAAGTCTAGCAGGAGAATGAAGTTGCTCTTAGATGCCCAATTCTTCCTTTTCTCTCGAGTCTGCCTCAAGTGTCCTCAAGTCTAAAATAAATAAATCAATCAATCTGGATTTTCTGAGTGAGGAACAACTCAATCAAACCAGAACCTGCTCCTTCTTTTTCTAAAAAGCCCCACTGATTTCAAGAGGAAAACATGTCAGGCTTTTATTTCTCTTGATTTCAATAGCCCTTGAAGATAGTTATCTTTTGCTCAATTGTATGTTTTAAAGGTGTTTTTTTGTTTAACGTCCTAAGTGGCTCTGGAGGGCTCTTCAGGTCTGCACTAATGAGAAACAAAGCTTACTCAGTCACTACGGGGGGGGGGGAGGGTTGCCCAAGCACCTTATAATGACCCATATTAAGTCATAGGGTGAAGAAAGAGAGCAGGGCAATTTTTATTAATTTAAGATGAGTTTGGAGCTTCCAGAAAAAAAACATGAGATTTTCTCTCCCAGCGCTTGTGGCCAAGAGGTTCTCCTCACAGTTCAGCATTTTGAGGGACTTCTAAATAAAAATGTCTTGGTTCAGTTATCATCCCACCTTCTACCTTCTTAGAGGCAAGTGTTGAACATAGAATCATGGGCCTGGAAGGGACCTCAAAGATCTTTTAGTCCAGCCCCTTCTCAAGGCAGGAGACCTTATACTATCCCAGTCTGTTTTTGAAAGCTTCCAATGATGGAGCACCTATAATTCCAACTCAAGCTATTCCAGGAATTAATTGTCTTCACTGGCAGGAAATCTCGCCTTCGTTCTAGAATTGGATCGCTCTTTGATGGTCTTCTACCTTTTACTTCTTTTCCTGCCCTCTGGTGCTTTGGAGAATAAGCCAATCCTGTCTTCTCTGGGATAGCCACCAGAGCCAAGGAAGCGCCAAACAGCTGAGGTTTTCCAAAATGCTTCCATGTTCATAGCCACCATTGGTCTTGTTTTTCTGCTTTAGCTTTGCTGGAGCACATGATAGCATATTTACATGATTTAACTCCCCCAGGGAAGGTAGAACCAGTGCACCAAAATCGGCCACAAGCATTTTTCAGTCTTTGTGTGTGAATGATGTCAGGTTTCCAAGTGATGAAATCCATTTAAAAAGAAAAGAGCAAAGTCCGTCTTCCAAAATAATTTCTTTTATTTAGGAAAGCATCAAGGTCCATTATAATTCTAGATCTGACACAACCCAGAATTACGCCACATAATACTGGAAGTTAGAAACAGCCCCCAAAAGTCCCATTCTCCAATAGAAGTAAATCAAGGGTTGCCTGGCGTCATCAGTCTCCAGCGCCAGGTCTCAGCAGGGTCAGCTTTCGTTCCCACGGGAAGGAGAACCACCTAGCCTAAACAACTCTCTCTATCTTCACTCCTCCCTCCTTAGGAATGTGGCAAGCCCCAAACCCTTCCCCCATGACCACCAAAGGGAAAGTAAGAGAAAGAACATATACTAAGCCTAACTAAAATGGCAACACATATGTCAATTTTGGGCTTGACATTGTGTTTCATAGGTACTAAAAGGGAAATTCATCCCCTTCTTTTTGAGTGCAAATAGGATTTAAACTCAGGTTATGCAAAACCATGAACCGAAGGTGGCATAAATGAGAACAGGGTCATTTACTTCATGATTTTACAGCATTCATGGACCACCACCAATCCATTCAGGCCCAAGGTGATGCATCCACAATCACACACACAAAAATAGAACCCAGACTAACCCCTGCCCCACATTGCATCTTTAAAACGTGGTCCGCTACAGCTTCTCATGATAGGCCAAAGACTCTTCGAAGGAGAATAGTTGGATGGATCACATTCTAAGCTGAGTGTAGATGCCTTCACCCAGACTGTCCTCTTGCAAATATGAAGAAGAACAAGCCTCCATCTTGAGAAAGTGAAACTATTTCATTTCCCACAATCCCCAGAAGTGACTTGGGGAATGTTCCTTGGCTTAAAAACCAGATCCAAAGAACTTGACTAAAAGAGAAGAAACCCATTTGCTGGATGGTTGATGAAGAGTGTCTTCTTCTGACTCCCGTTACCTATGCTGGTGGTGTTGGGAAGGCTGAAAAATAATCCTGCTCAAGATGTTTATCCACTCTTAAGTAATAAGTTAAGACAATGCGTGGATGCATGCAGAGTATTTTGTAAGTTGAATAGATCCCACAGGAGCCAGAGACAATCTTACTTCTGGCCAGGGAGCTGCGCTTCCACCAGAGTGAAATCTGGAGTTTGCAATTAGAAACGGAATTGGATAAACAGAAAAGGTTCATATTTTTAACATGAAACTCATTAACTCATGGTGTAATGGGGGACCATTAAGGCAAGTACCGTTCTCTCCCTTCCTTCCACCCAGCTAGCTGACTTCTATCCTTTCCCTCCTACTGCTCCTTTCCTTTTTAAATTTCTCTTGTTTGTTTTCAGTGAAACGGCACTTGGAGATGGTTTTCCTCCTTTTTAAAAATTGGAGAATGTTTTTGAGAAAGAGGGGTGCCAAGAGGATGCTTTGGTCTCAAAAACAGAAACTGGAAGGAGAAAAGAAGAGGATAACATTGGGTCTTGCAACGTTGAAAATTCACATTTCATTCTCTCCCTCCTTTGGCATCCTTCCTATAATGATTCTATTCCACCATTTTTTCAATCTTAGTATAACTCTTGTCTCTCAACGAGTTGTCTCATGATGAATTGGCCGAGTCAGCCACAGCAAACTGGCCATGGCAAGTAGTCATAGACCCATCTTAAAGTAGTCAAGGTTGACAACTGGGCTATCTAAATGTCTATGGAAATCCTCAGTCCTCCAGGTCATGGTTGTCCCAAAGGTGTTTTGTCCTATTATTATTCTAATTATTTTAATTTAATTTATGAGACATCACACTAACACTACACCACAAACCCCGTGACACGACCTCATCGAAAGTAATTTCATTGTATTAGTGGAATGCAATGACAATAAAGGTATTCTATTTTTCAAGAGGCAACTGGCCTTTGCTTTTCCTTGAAAACATTTCGCTTCTCATCCAAGAAGCCTCCTCAGTTCTTCTTGAATTGAAGAAGATACTTGGATGAGAAGCAAAACGTTTTCAAAGGAATATCTATGGAGGTTTGCAGTCATCCAGGTCATGGTTATACCAAAGGTGCTTTTTCAAGAGGCAACTGGACTTTCTGGTTTTTCTTGGAAGACATTTCGCTTCTCATCCAAGAAGCTTCTTCAGTCTTCAAAGAAAAACCAGGAAATCCAGTTGCCTCTTGAAAAAAACACCTTTGGGACACCTGGTTTATCTATTAACATTAGAAATGAAGTTGGGTGAAGGGTTTGAAGGCTCCCATCCAACAGTAATATGTCTATACCAAATATGAGAGATTCTTGGCACAGGGAAGCATCCTGAATATGTCACCCTCACTGCTAAATTGTCTCTGTTGAAAGAACATTTTGCAAGACTGGCCTGTTGTTGGTCATTTCTGGGAATGACCAAAACCCAACAGATCCCGGTTGGATCGTGGACAACATTGATTTTATTCTGAAATGATGCCAGTCTAGAGAACGTCAGACAGCAAGAAATACCACAGGTGATTCCATGCATTTGTAATGCGAGGAATCAATATTTTTTTTGGATGACGCTGTATTCTTTTTATAGATTGTAAAGTTCAGATGGGCAGAAGTGAGAGTAATTTGCAGAGAATTTGTCTGTTTTGTGCATACGTTCCCTCCCTCGTTTCTCCCCTGTTTAAAAATCTAGGTTGTTTAGGTTTACAAAACACCTTTTAATGTGGCCTTAATTTGTAGTGGGAAGGGGGTGCCCAGAGATCCGTTAAATGAGGAATTCAAAATGACACAAGACCGGTTGGATGGCATGGATAAACAAGGAGGCTATTTGAAAGGGGAGGTTTGCAAAACTGGATGGATTTTGAAAACTCTTATTGTTGGCTTGGCTGCTTCCCTCCCTCCCTTTTTCTTTCTTTCTTTTTTTCTTTCTTTTTTATGCTTTGTAATTTATGTTGCCGCAACCTTTTTAGTGGCGGTGCTGGCAGTGTTAATGGCCCCTGGCTGGATTCCACCACTAAATGAAATAGCGAAGCAATTTGACCAAAGCAATAACTGGGGGTTCTGAGTGCAGAATGTGATTGTGTAAATCCTTGATCTGCAACTTCTGACTCCAAAACCACTTTTGGACTTTGCCATATCTTGGGGACAAGGGGGGAGAAAGGCAGATAAATCAAAAGTGGGTGTCTCCAGAAAAAAAAGAGGGTGTAAGGTCTTCCCTCCTTATATATGAATTCCCCAATCTATTTTGATCCCCATTTTTGTAGGGATAAATCATCCACACAGGTATTCCTTGTCTTACAACCACAAGTGAGCCCAACATTTCTGTGGTTAAGTGAAACATTTAAGTGAGTGTTGTCCCCATGTTACAACTTTTCCTGCCGCAGTTGTGAAGCAGACGGCCATAAGTCACTTTTTTGATTGCCGTTGTAACTTCACTCAGCAAACTGTTGTAAGTCTAGGATTGCCTGTATGAGTTCACAAAAGCTCAACAACAATTTGATGGCATCATCAATCAATCAACTTTTCCTCCCATAAAATGAACAGATTTGTTTTGTTTTATTCCCCATTCAAGCCACCTCTGACCCATCCTATAACAGAGATTTTCCCACCCCAACATGTCTTCTCCACAATATTTATTCCATGAAAGTACTAGATGTTCTTCCAGTTTTTCTTTCAACTCTGTAGCAATAGAATTGGATTTTTTCAAAAAAGAGAGTAGACCCCACCACTTGTCCAGAAGAATGGAGGGTCTCCAGTTTTTCAACAGAACTCTGTAGTTGATGTTGATCTATCTCCAAAGGGAGGGAAGGATGCAGGAGGTGGAAAAATAAAGGATTAATGTGAGATTGGATGGATCAACTGTGCTAAAATATTTAATTCCTTTCCATCTAATAGGACTTCGGGTGAAGCATCTTCTCCAACAATTTAGGTACTGATGAGGAAGAAAAACAGAATCTGGTAAACATGGAGATGGTATCTAAGGTAGCATCAACCATTAGAAGCATATTAGGTCTTCAAGGTTAGATCAACCATTTTTCCTACCTGAAGAGTTTTTGGGAGAAAACTCTGTTTTTCTAATTCTTTGACAATGATGAAAGGGATTTTTACAGCTGAGAACCAGGTACGTGAGGTTTGTTAGGAAGACCTGGCCGGTAAATTTTTTTCCCTCTTTTGCAGGTGTGGTACAATATGGGATATTGATTTTGACAAAGCTTTCATTTTTCTGCTTCAAGAGGTATTTTATCCCTTCTAACTTACATTGAGTTTTGGAGAATGGGCCATTGATCTTTTTTACTCTTTTTAAGTAAAAAAAAAACAACAGGTTGTATTTGGGATTTTTGTTAAGTGGTGGTAGAACATTTTGGGGTGGGAAGACAAGGTCTCTATCTGGAAGGAGGACAGAGGTGATCATCAAACATAAAACTTCTAAGGAAGTAATTTTGTGGCTCATTTGTTCTGAAAAAAGCTACAAATGTCAGTTGCTATTGATGGGTCCAGGAAAGACTAGAGAGGAATGAAGCCAGCCACTGGTCAATGGAGGCCTTCAATTGTACTGAACATTTTTCAAAATATATCCACCCTAAAATTTGCTCTTATCAGATGGAAAATTGGAATGGGTGTTCCACTAAATATTTTCTGACTTGGAATAATAGAACTAAAATTCTCCAGCAGGACCTCCAAATTTGGCAACCTTAAGACTTGTGGATTTCAACTCCCAGAATTCCTCAGCCATCTTAAAGTTGCCTCACTGAGGAATTGTGGGAGCTTAAGTTCCACAAACTGTAAACTTTCCAAGTTTGGAGATGCCTGATTTAAGGCAAAACAATATAGAGTCTGCTTTTCTGAAGAAACATTGGATATATTATGGAACAAAATTCAGCCTGGGATTGCACATTCTGTTTATAATAGTTATTTTCTTTCCCTCTTTTTTTAAAAAATAAACTTTATGGTCAATTTAATGCACACCATCTGGGATATTATTTTTTCCAGTGCTTTGCATAGGCATGCATGGCTGTGATTTGAGGGACTTGGGAAATCAGTCTTGGTGTGAGAGTAGAGCATTTATTGCAAAGACATATGTATGATCACATCCGAGTACAATTTAAGACCAAAAAAATGTCCAGTACGCCCACATGAACATTATGCAAGTGACCCCCCCCGGGAATCAAAAGCCATTGTGAACAGAGCACAATCCAAAATTTATGTTTCTGTTGGTATTTGTGCATTCTGCTGGTGGATCCAGGTGTTTGGGAACAGAAGGCAAGTTTTGACTCATTTTCTGTGTGAATGGTTGCTTCTGGAATTTTTGGCTGCTCAAGGCAACCGCAGTTTGCAAAGGGAAGAGGGAGGAATAATATTAAAATGCAAATTCCAAGTTTTTTCTGGAGGGAAACAAGAACTCTAGAATCCATTCAACTTTGAGGGACTGATGTAGCTTGTGGGCTTCCTCAGAAAATCAAAGAAGAGGGAAAGAGATAATTGATAGCAATAGGAATTTATCAAAATTGTCCCCCATGGTGCTTTTCCAAAAGGCAACTGGACCTTGTTTTCCCTTGAAGACGTTTTGCTTCTCATCCAAGAAGCTTCTTCAGCATGAACTGAAGAAGCTTCTTGGATGTGAAGTGAAACATCCTCAAGGGAAAACAAAGTCCAGTTGCTTTTTGAAAAAGCACCTTTGGGGCAACCATGACCTGGAGGGCTGAGAAGCTCCATAGAAATTTATCAACATATTAAAAGGTCATAATGAATGAGATGAACCAAGTCACTGTTTCCTTTCTATGAAAGAATTTTTTCACCTCTGGCCGAGGCTTTCTGCAGAAAAGTCAGCAGGGTAGCTGTGATCTATGCCGTGCCAGAGTTTCTCACATCTGTTGGATGTGTGACACTACCAATGTTGGTATACCTTTTATCCTTCCTTCCCTGCCCCTGTAGATATCCTGGCCTTTGGCTTCAGAGGGAAACTAATAGACCTCTTCCAATTCTGATTCTTTGGCTCCAAGTTGGATATCTTGGTCACCCTAGGATATGACCATAATGTGAGAATGTTTCAAGAAAAAAATGAAAAGATGAGCTTTGAATTTCAATTCCAAACCCAAAAAGACAAGCGAGACTAAGAATTCTCCAAACACTGAGTTGCACTTTTTTTTTAATAATCTTCTCCATTAGGAGAAGGACTAATACAGCAAATTATTATGCCAATAGAGCAAATTGTTCCTTGTTGTTGTTTTTTTTACAACAGTTGGAGTTTAGTTTACTGAAGAATGAAACAGCTGCATTAATAGAAGTTTTTTTTCCCTCCTGGGAACATGCTTGGATAAACGGATGCTCTTATCTCTTATATGATTATAATTTTTCCATGCTAGGTTTGCTAATTGCTGATGATAGTTGTTTTGCAATGAGATGTTGCCTGTTTTGGATGTTAATCTTGCAGTGAAATCGTAGTTGCAATCCTGACTTGATTAACTTGATTAACAATTACGATGTCCAGGGTCACCCATGCTTGAGGAAAAAAGCTCTGAAAATTGTGGTCATTTCACAACCTTGGAGTTAAAAAATAGTAGCCTTTGGAAGAATGGCACCTCTAGGAGAGAAGCAGCACAGAACCAAGGAGAAATTTCCTCACCGTTAGAACAATGAATCAGAGGAACAATTGCCCTCCAGAAGTTGTGAATGTTCCAACACTGGAAGGTTTCAAGAAGAGATTGGATAACCATTTGTCTGAAGTGGTGTAGGGTTTCCTGCTTAAGCAGGGGGTCAGAATAGAAGACCTCCAAGGTCCCTTCCAAATATCCTATTCCTATTCCTTATTCTATTCTATTCTATTCTATTCTATTCTCCTTCCTTCTTTCCTCCTTCTCTTCCTCTTCTCTCCTCTTTATTCTATTCTATTATTTTCTATTCTGGACAATTGCAGAATTATCACAGTCATCACATGATCCAAATTCATGCGCTTGGCATATTGTTTATGATGGATGCAATGTCCCGGGGTGACGTCACCCCCTTTTGTGACCTTTTGACACATCAAGTCAAGAAGGAAGCCAGATTCACTTAAGAACCGTGTAACTAACTTAACAATCGCGCTGATTCTTACAGGTCGTAAAACGAGGCCAAATTCCCTTAACACAATGTCTTGCTGAGCAACAGAAGTCTGGGCTCAGTTGTGGGTCATAGGTGAAGGACTGCCGGTATTGCAATGTTCTTTTATGCCACCTCACTCTGAAATTAATATTAGTATTTCACCTGGCAGTTTCTTTTTTTTAAAATATAAAATAAACTTTATTAAAGATAAAAAGAAAAATATATACAATGTGTGGAATACAACATTTTGTTACAAATGAAACCAATACACAAATACAAATATAAACATAAAACATATATATTCTAATCAGCTAAGACAGTGGGACCTTTTATTGAAAACAATTTTACTAATATTCATTTTCTATTTTTGGTATATGCTCTTAATCTAACCATTTCATTTTTCAAATCCTTATCATTTATTTCCCTGGTTTTGCTCCTTAATCCAATTTTTCCCAAGCTGTACTATATCTTGAGCCTTCCTTATCCCAAAGTTTTTGTGTAAGTAGGTCCATTTCAGCTCAGTCAAGAACTTTCTGAATTATCAAATTATTCGTTGGCATTTGGACACCCTTCCAGCATTGTGCCAATGCAATTCTTCACCCAGCAGTTTCTAAACGGCACTTGGGTCAAAAAAACAACAACCCTTGATTAACATTTTGGAAGTGAAAAACCTGGAGCATCTTGGTTGAATTGCACACCAGAGGCTGAATTTTGGATTGCAAACACGTCATTTTATTTCCAATAGGTTTCTTTGTGGAAATGCAGCACTCAGCTTTTACATTGCTGTAAAATGGGCAGGAAAAGGCCTTATTTCATTGGCAGTTGGTTTCTCCTTTCCTCTAACGCATCATGGAGTGAGCTAACATGGCTTTTTGAGCCCGTATGAAAAATAGCATTAGGACACCACTTTGTTTCACACTTCAAAACAAATCAAGAGTGAAGGGATAAAACCTCGTGGCCAGGTAACGCAAATTAAATGAGACATCTTGAATGGTGCAATTCCAAAGGTAAGAGAGAGAGAGAGAGAGGGAGGGAGGGGGAGAGAGAGAGAGAGAGAGNAGAGAGAGAGAGGGAGGGAGGGGGAGAGAGAGAGAGAGAGAGAGAGAGAATCCAATAAGATAGATATTTATGCAGCTGCTTTAGTTGGCAGTTATAGAGAGAGAATGGGAACTGCATGGAGCAATCTGATTTATTTTATATATTGCAGAGATATAATTTTTTATTTTTAAAAAATGATGTTTCAAATAGCCACATGAATTTTGGAAGAAAAGTAGGACCAAAAGTGATAAGCTGGGGGAAGAGGAAACCTGGCCAGCAAATACCTCATACAGATCGTCCTTAACTTACAACAGTTTGCTTTGTATCCATTCCAGACAATTGCTTAAGTTTCCATCCATTGCTTCCTCTCCTGCCTTCCTCTGCTTTGGAGAGCAGGTTGACTCCCTCTTCTTTGGGGCAGCTCCTCAAATATTGGAAGGCTGCTATCGTATCATCGCTGGTCCTTCTTTCCATGAAACTAGGCATGCCCAGTTCCTGCAATTGTTCTTCTTAACAGAAGGGAAGGGATCTTGTAGGTCTTCTAGTCTAACCTTCAGCTGAAGCAGGAGATCCCCTGTCTTTCTGGATAAATGGCTGGCTGATCTCTTCTTGAAAACCCCCAGTGATGGGGCACCCACAACTTCTGAAGGCAAGCTCTTCTTTCCTTCCTTCCTTCCTTCCTTCCTTCCTTCCTTCCTTCCTTCCTTCCTTCCTTCCTCCCTCCCTCCCTCCCTCCCTCCCTCTGTCTATCTTATCTATCTGAGAATCATAGAATCTTTGAGGCTGAATACAGTGGTGGGATTCACATTTTTTTACAACTGGTTCTGGGCATGGTTTGGTGGTTGTGGTGTAGCTTGGTGGGTGTGGCATGGCTGGGTGGCCATGGTAGGGGAAGGTTACTGCAAAATGCTCATTTCCTCCCCCTCCCACTAACCTGCTTTCCAGCTCCATTCTCCTGTGCAGGGCAACCAAAGGAGACCCAGACGATCAGCTGGGACTCGATGGGAGGCAGAGAAGAGATGGGGTTAGCAGGGCCAGTCAGAGGTGGGATTTGCTGGGTCTCCCAACTACTCAAAATTTCTGCTACCGGTTCTCGAGAACCGGTCAGAACCTGCTGAATACCACCAATTCTGGCTGGATGGGACCTTGGATGTCTTTTAGTCCTTCCCCTTGCTCAAGCAGGAGATCCTCTGTCTTTCTGGGCAAATGGCTGTCTGATCCCTTCTTGAAAATCCCCCAGTGAAAGAACACCCAAAACTTCTGAAGGTGAGCCGTTCCATTTCTTAGCCATTTCTGTGGGAAGTTGTGCTCAGAAGACCTGGCAGCCTTTGTGAAAACAAAACAAAACACAAAGCAAAGCAAAGCAAAGCAAAGGGAAGCAAAACAAAGCAAAACCCCACAGTATATGGATTGTTACATGGCAAAGAGACAAAGGAACTCTTACATGGCCATGCTCAGGGGACTGCCATTAATATTTCATGTTTTGTGCCGTACAAAACGGAGGTCTCAAAGTTCAATTGAACACTGTAGCTTGCAATGTCCTTTCCTTAATGAAAAAATCACAGCTCCCTTCCCCCCAGAGCCCCGATGGAAAGTGACAATTGTGTTAGATGTGGCAAGCCATCTTGGTGCAGGGTGGAGGGACAAACCTGATGAACAACAACTGCAACACAAGTCTGTGGAGGTTCTCAGTCCTCCAGATCATAGTTATTTCCAAGGTGCTTTTTCTTTCCTTCAAAAGCCAACTGGTGTATTTTTTTTTTTGAGGAGGAGGAAGAGGAGGGGGAGGAAGAAGAAGAAGAAGAAGAAGAAGAAGAAGAAGAAGAAGAAGAAGAAGAAGAAGAAGAAGAAGAAGAAGAAGAAGAAGAAGAAGAAGAAGAAGAAGAAGAAGAAGAAAATATTTTGCTTCTCATCCAAGAAGCTTCCTCAGTTCTGAGGGAAGGAATTTCAGTTCCATCAGAATTGAGGAAGCTTCTTAGATGAGAAGTGAAATAATCTCCTCCTCCTCCTTCTTCCTTCTCATCCTTCTCCTCCTCCTCCTTCTCTTCTTCTTCTCCTCCTTAAAAAAAAAACAGTCTAGTTGATTTTTGAAGAAAAACAAATGAATTTGTGAAGCAGTAATTTTTTCTAAGACTTCTCTGTGTAGATCTTGCCTCACTTGTGATGGCCAACTCTGTCCAGGGAAAGACAACATGCTACAAAGGGCAAAACTCTGCAATAGTATGTCCTGGACTTTCAACTGTTCATTTAGTGACCTAAATGAAGTAAAAGTGAATTACAACTGCTTCTCATGCTTACGACTCTAGGGCTGATGGCATTTATGGATTATTTGATCTTGTTTGGCCATAATCTATCTTCCCTTTTGGCAATGCTGATATTTTAGCTTCCCATCCAACCAGTTGAAGAAGGCTGTTGTGTGTGAAAAGCCCAGCGTGAATATTATATTCTCATAAATTCAGACTTGGAGGTTTTACCTGCTACGCTTTATGAATGTCTGTTCGTGTGGGAAGAAAGCGCAGGAGCTGGAGACTGAATAAATAAATGATTTATCATGCTCTGTTTTCCATGAGAAAGCAAGGAAAGAGGTGTATAGATGATAAATGAGAAAGTGAGGCTTCCATAGGTTTATTGTAAAACAAATCAGCTGTGAATATCCGTATTAGTCAATAACTGGTCAACCCAACTAAGCTAGATTAGCAGGAAGCTCCTTGGACTGTTTCATAGTTGTGTTGTCTAGAGCAGGGGTCTCCAACCTTGACAACTTTACGACTTGTAAACTGCCAGAATTCCTCAGCCAGCCATGCTGAGTTGAAGTCCAGAAACCATAAAGTGGCCAAGGTTGGAGTTGAAGGCTCATGAAGATCCTGAGATTCCTCAAAGGATGCTAGCTGGTTTTTTCCAAGGAGAACACTCAGCAGAATCATTCTCCCTCTCCCCTCTTCATTCTATGCTCTTCTCATGTACCAAGTGACCATTTTTAGGATTCCCAACCTACATAAGTTAACGGGCTCTTCAGCAATTTGGTGGAGGAATTACTCATGGTCCTTTGGTCAAGAAATAGATGTCAACAATGATATATGCAATGTATCTAGGTTCCTCAAAGAGTAGAGGAAACTGCAGTTCCTGTAGGTCCTTGCATCTCTAGATCTTACACTGTGTCTTTACATGGTAACTTTAAGGTATTTAGTCTCCCACTTTGAAGGGGAGCAGTGAATATTACACAACTTTATTGCGGTTATGTACTCAAGATTTTCAGCCTGGTTGAAGTGTTTGTCTCAGCTTGGAAGCCAAGGTTATAGGAACCTGATCTCCATTGTGTCTGGAAACCTGGTAACTGCTGCTAAGATGCTGCCCATCAAAGTTTTATGCCGGTGTGATTAACTTCTACGGTGACCAAATCACATAATAAGGTTTTGAAATCATCCTGTGTTTAAAGCAGGCGTGGTTTGACTTCTCACCAACTTCAGATCCTTCTCCATTGCTGTAACTGCATTCTGTGTCCCATTAGGTTTCACTTTTCAAGGGCTTTGCTGAAATCTCAAGGTTACTTCGGGCTCTGGTTATACAATGTCTGGAGGAGCCTTTGTGAGCCTTAAGCGGGTTGATTGCCGATTATCGTGACGGCAGGAAAAACTCTCGGACTTCTTTCAGAAGAGCTTCCTGCTGTTTGATCAGCCTTAGTCCTTTCTCTCCACGAGGCCATGTATCATTAGTTGCCTACTGGCATGTGTGTGTGTTGGTTTTTTTGACATTTTCCAAGTGATTCCTGGCACATTGGACTTGTCTCTTCATGCTGCTGCAGCGATCCGTAGAAGTTGAAATGACTGTGAACTCAGCCAGTCGCTTTCCTTGGGCTGCCCAAACAGAAATGGCTGGTGGGAAACTCTGAAATGCGAGGGTGAGAAAGAAAGGGTGCCCCATGCAAAATAGAATAGAATAGCAGAGTTGGAAGGGACCTTGGAGGTCTTCTAGTCCAACCCCTTGCTTAGGCAGGAAACCTTATACCATTTCAGACAAATTATTATCCAATCTCTTCTTAAAAGCTTGCGATGTTGGAGCATTCACAACTTCTGGAGGCAGGTTGCTCCATTGATTCATTGTTCGAACTGTCAGGAAATTTCTCCTTAATTCCAAGTTGCTTCTCTCCTTGATTAGTTTCCATCTGTTGCCACTTGTCCTGCCTTAAAAGTGCTTTGGAGAATAGCTTGACTCCCTTTTCTTTGGGGCAGCCCCTGAGATATTGGAACACTGCTATTATGTCACCCTGGCCCTCTTCTTTATGTAGGGTCCTGGAAGGAAAAAGAGACTCATGCCTTTCCAGAAGATTGGAATTGACTGAACTGGCTTTGACCAGAGATGGCTTTTACCCAGGGGTGTGCAACTATGGCTCCTTTATAATCTGATCAACTCCCGGAATTCCTGAATCAGCATGACATCAGTCTTCCCATATCTAAGGGGCTGCCATAAAGAAGAGGGCTTCAACCTCTTCCCCAAAGCACCTGAAGGCAGGGCAAGAAGCAGCAGATGGAAACTAATCAAGGAGAGAATCAATCTAGAACTAAGGAGAAACTTCCCAACTGTGAGAACAATCAACCAGTGGAATGACTTGGTTTCAGAAGTTATGGGTGCTTCATCACTGGAAGTTTTCAAAAAAGCAAACAAAACAAAACTGAGCAACCACCTGTCCAGAATGGTCTAGGGTCTCCAGCTTGTGCAGGAGGTTGGACTAGAACACTGAAGGTCCCATCCAACTCTGTTACTCTGTTGAGGAATTCTGGGAGTTGAAGTCCTCAGGTCATAAAGGGGCCAGAGTTGCCACCCTCATGGAGACTGCACAGGAACGTTAGTCCTTCCAACTTCAGCAGGAGCATCTCAAGACATTCTCAAACAGATTTCAGCTCAAAGAACTTAGCTCTATCGCATGCAGGGTGAGGCTCATGTTGGGAGCTCGTCCATCTTGTTATTGGGAAATCATGATCAAGGGTTCCAAATCACGGCAAGTGGCTCAGAGTGTTGAATGAACAGAGCCCAGAATTCCCTTCCCTGGCAATCTCCAGATATGTGGCTTACAATTTGTGTCTTCCCTGCTTGCATAGCTAATAAGCATCGAGTTGGGATAATGGGAATTATGCAGATAGTCCTTGAATTACAACCTTTGTAATTCAACCTTTGTAATAAAAAGCTGGAATTACAGTTGTTGAGCCGTTGTGACTGTAAGTTGAGGCATCACAACTGGACCCAATTTTCTGATTTTTTTTTTTTGTGGTGCTGGTTAAGCAGGTGGCANTTTTCTGATTTTTTTTTTTTTGTGGTGCTGGTTAAGCAGGTGGCATAGTCGTTAAGCAAACAAGGGGGCCATTAAGCAGATGTTATCGTCATTAAACCATTTTACAACTGTTGTAAGTAAAGGCTACCTGTATTGTTGGAGAAGGCTTGCTCAGCTTTGCTCCAAGAAATTCTCCTCCCCATCCCCCAGCCAACCCCTTGCCAAACCAATTCTCACTTGGTCTGATTGCTGTAATAACAAAAGACACAAGTTTCCTGCCTCAACCTGCAACCCTCAGTGCTGCGATGCAAATAGCATAACGTTTGATGAGTGGTGCAGCAGCAGGGATAATAAGAATAATAATTATGATGATGCCTTTATGCCATGAATGAATAAGGGTAGAAAGGATGGAAGTGCAAATCAGTCATTGGGCCCAGCTAGGAAAGAAAGAGGAGAAGGACAGGTTATTATTACTTTATTACTATCATCACTTTTATTTGCCGCCCATCTTGCAGTTTGATGAGATTCTGAATGGCTTTAGCATGGGAGGAAAGCAGGAAAGGAAGGAAATCCACAGCCTGATTTGGGAAGGACAAATCTGAATTGGAACTTGAGATGATTAAGCTGGGATGACTGGCGGATTCATGGAGAAGAATTTTCAGGATTGAAATTTAAAGATTCTCCAATTTATGTGGCTTGTTTGGCTAGTTTACTGTGGTGGAATGTAGTCTGGAGTCCCAGGAGGGAGGGGCTCTTTCTTAGAGCACCAAGAGGTAGCAGAGCTTGGACTGTCTGGTGGGCAGGAAGAGGGCAAGGCAGACCCTCCCTAGCAGCTCACAGAGGATATCTAAAGTCATGCAGTTATTTGCTTTGATCTGGCAAGATTCTGTCTATAGGTGAAGAACAATAAAGGGAACTGCTCTAAAGTAGCTTCTTGCGTTGTTCTTGGTTCTTCCTGACATCTAGCCATTCAACCCCAAGATACAGGGGCTTCTGGAGAGGATAAACATGCTGGGTCAGTATGAGGGTGCCGATTTCAAAGGCGTTAGCTCTCTCTTTGTACCAGCACATCTACCCAAGCTTCGTCTGATTTATGCTGACTCAAAATGTACTCATTCCCTAAATTGAGGAAGAGAGCAAGGCCCTCTGCTTGTAGCTGCTATGAGACCAGCAGACACTCCTGTCAATATTATCTGTTGAACTTCAAGGGGAAATGTGTGGAATAGGGCTTATTCTCTTTGATGTTCCATCATCACAGCTGCTATGGTGCACAACAGAATAACAGAGTTGGAAGGGACCTTGGAAGTCTTCTATTCCAATCTTCTACTCAAGCAGGAAATCCTATACCACTTGAGACAAATGGTTGTCCAATCTCTTCTCTTCTCTTCCCTTCCCTTTTCCTTCCTTCTTTCCTTCCTTCCTTCCTCCCCTTCTACTCTTCTCTTCTCTTCTCTTCTCTTCTCTTCTCTTCTCTTCTCTTCTCTTCTCTCCTCTCCTCTCCTCTCCTCTCCTCTCCTCTCCTCTCCTCTCCTCTCCTCTCCTCCTTTTCCAGTGATGGAGCACACACAACTTCTGGAAGCAAGTCATTCCACTGGTTAATTTTTTGAACTCACAGCTCAACCTTTCTACCCATCCTTGTCTCCTACCCATTTCTGTTTCTCCTGATGTGCTCCACTTATTCTGACGTTAACACAAGACAACTTGATGCCTTCCCTTTCCCAGCTGTCCTCTAGCAGGCTGATTCCAGCAGAGACCTTTTCCCCAGGATAGCTACCTTTGGTGGGAGCCAACCTCCCCTGTTAGCTCCTCCTTCCCCCTTTATGGTGTTTCCTGCCCCTCTCCCAGGTCAGGGGTCCAAACACATCTTCACTGCTCTCACTTATTGAAAGCAGCCTTCATCAGCTGGCTATATTTTCACAGTTCTAACAAGCCTTTTAAATGTTCCACTTCATTGCAAACCCAGAGGGAACTGTACAAAAGCACAACTCCGTTTGTTCAAAATGTCGGCATTTTTGAAGCACCTCTGCATTTGGAGGGAACCCTCTTGTCTACATCTTCCAAACAATTAACACAAAGCTTTGGAATCCATTGTCTTTAAGGTTTTGTGTCCATTGTATCAATTGCAAGCATCCCAGACTTAGTTGAATTGACCAACTCTACAGATTTGATGATTATTATGGTTGGTTGCTCAACCAACCAGATGTTTAGACTGGATTTGGCATTTTAATTCACATTCACATCAAGTTCTTCCCAAACAACCAGGATGTAAATATATAGTAAATGTGCAGATCCAAGCAGTGTGTGTGACCTTCCATAACTGACTGATGGACATTTTGCCAACATGCAGATTTTCAGAAGTGTGGTCCAAGGCCTTTGGGTATGGCACTCAGTGTGCTGAAAAACACAATTGCTGGTATATGCCATAATATTTCAATTTCAGTTTTGAAATTTTGACACTTTCTGATCTTCGAAAGAATATCTACCCATGTAGTAGGGCTGTGTTGCTCTTATCCTTCTCATATTTCCTGCTACCTACTTCTGTTGGTATCTTATGATTTATCACTCATGATCGTATCTTATGATTTATGATCCATGTCTTATCATATTGTTGTCTGTATGTACACTGAGAGCTTGGGTTTGTATGTACACTGTGTGTTTTTTTTCATGTGCACTGTGTGTATGTGTACCCTGACGAGCTTATGCACCAGGGACAAATTCCTTGCGTGTCCAATCACACACCTGGCCAATAAAAAATATCCCAATTCCAATTCCAATCTTCTCCAATTTTGTGCCTCCTATTCTGCTATCCCTTCATATTGCCACATCAATTATCCACACTGTCTTTTATTCAACCACAGTGAAATTGGGTGTGTTTTGAGCCAAGTTTGTATTTGGAAATCCCACAATATTTTCACCGGCTCATTTTCGACTACTTTTTCAACTCTGTCTTCCCACTTTAGTGGCACATGATAATTTTTACAGCTGTACCTGGGTTAGGATTGTGTCACGATGATGATGATGATGATGATTGGGTTATTGTTATTAAATGGTTCCCGATTCTTGTAACTCTAGTAAATGAGCCAAATTCATTCAGTCTCCAATCTGAACTTGAACTGATGGCAAAATCTGCATTTTGCCAATCTGCCAGGCACATTTATCACCCCTTTTCGGGGAAAAAAAAAGCCAGCAAAATAGAAGGTTTTAATTGCAGGTATTTCTGCAGCTGAGAATGTTCCCACCAAGGCACTCTCAAAATTATCCTTGTCTCTTTCTCTCTCTCTCTCTGTGTCCTACATTTTTCCCTTTCTCTGAATTTGATGGGTTTGTTTATAGGTCATCCCACCTTCGTTGCCAACTCTCTACTCCAACACCAAAGAAATGAGCCACAATGCAAATTTCCCTTGTAGGAGCAAAAGTAGTCTTAATAATGTTAGCAATTACTTAATTCACTCCATTTATTTAAAAATGCAATTCAGCACATGAAGTCATTTCCGCAGATGGTTTTTGACGAGAGAATGAATATTCTCAGGCTCTTTCCCATTTCCTGCATCCTCCCCATTCAACAACCTCCCCCATCTATGTCGGTCTTCTGTAAATGAAGAAAAGAAAGAGGGGAAGGGAACATTAACAAAAACAAGATGGCAGAATATGGCCTGAACTTCAGTTCCTGGTCTCTCCAGATAAGACTGGGAGAGAAGTGTGTGTGTGGAATGTAAATTGCTTTTATCCATTCAGGCTGGAAGTTATGGAATTAGATCAATGCCTCTATCAGAAATGGAAGGCTTTGTCAGAACACACTTTGATCTCCAACTTCTTATAAGGTTGCATGGGAGATCCACAACATTGCATGCAATGGCACATTTTTTTTCATGCTGTCGTGCAAACTTTTGGCAATTTGGAGGATTCCAGCAGAAACCCTGACCTCCTCTTGAGGGTCTCATTTTCAATCTCTGCTGCATACATAGTTTAAGGTCACCCATGATATCTGGCCAAATATATTAACAGTAGCAAGTATTTCAGTGGGTTTCAGGGCACAGATTTCCACTAATAGTGGGTTCGTGTGCGATGGCCGAACAATCCAGCTTAGGATTCAAGGTTCCCACATCTCAGAGCATTTTTGAAATGGGAGGGGGCAGATGTAGTTTAAATGTGCTTCATAATCCACTGGAGCAAAGTGTCCAGCCTGAGAACTGTCCTTGGTCCTGAAAGCTGCACAGGTAGTCTCAACTTAAAAACAGTGACTTCATTCAATGACTGTTCAAAGTTACAGAGACACTGAAAAAAGTGACTTATGACTGTTTTCACACTTACAAACATTGTAGCATCCCCATGTTCACGTGATTAAAATTTTGACGCTTGGCAACTGACTCATATTTATGATGGTTGCAGCATCCTGAGATCAGGTGATCTCCTTTTGCGACTTTCTGACAAGCAAAGTCAAGAGGGAAACCAGATTCATTTCCCCATCGTGTGTGACTAAGTTAACAACTGCAGTGATTCGCTTAATAACTGGGCAAAAGTCATTTAACAACTGTTTTGCTTAGCAACATAAATTTTGGGCTCCCTTGTGGTCACAAGTGATTTGTTCTGGACATCTGTTCCTGTCTGCAAATATTTCTTTGAGAATTGACCTTCTTGAAAATGTATTTTTATACAGAGGACAGGTGTTATATATTGAAAGACATTGCTTGTGCCCTGATGACCTGGGCAGTGAATTCAAACACATTTATATACCCTTGTGAAGGTTCTCACTTCCTCAGATTGAATGAATACCTCCCCTCTGTCTGAAATTTTCCAGTTCTATCGAGCATAGTAACAGAGCTGATGAGGTCACAGATTTTCTTCTTCCCTGCATTGTCCAATCCGTTGCTTTCTAATTCTGCATTGACTGCTGATTGATAAAAACAGGTGGATTTAGGTAGAGTTGGCTGCATGATTTACTATGATGGACAGTGTGTTTGGCCCTGCGGAATATTCATTTCTGGATTTGTCCCTTTGCTACCTTGAAGGAATCTCTCTCTCTCTCCCCATCCTTGAGTTAGGCTTCCCTCCATTCGTCCATGGGATGAGGTCAATTCTAACTAGCATGTCTTGCTATTGACAAAGACATCAGCCATCAGATCAGGTGTTCTAGCCATGCAATCTTTTTAGTTTCAAGAAGATTCTGTCGTGTATTAGCCAGGAGTTCTTGGCTGTACTTGGCAAGAGATTCCTTGGAGATGGCAACTCATTTCCTGCTAGTTGTCCCTGATTACATGAGAAAGGGGAGATAAAGACAGAATGAGGAGGAGGGTTGTGTCAATGGGGGAATAAATCAGAGCTCCTTTGGGATGATGGAGTTTATGGGCATTGCAGGATTTGGGCAAAATAATTGGGAAGTATTTTAACAGAATAACAGAGTTGGAACCAGAGGTGGGATTCAGCAGGTTCTGACCAGTTCTGGAGAACCGGTAGTGGAAATTTTGAGTAGTTCATAGAACTGGCCAATCCCACCTCTGACTGGCCCCACCCCCATCTAGTCTCCGCCTCCAAAGTCCCAGCTGATTGGCTGGGTCTTTTTTGGTTGCCCTGCACAGGAGAATAGAGCTGTAAAGCAGGTTAGTGGGGTGGGGAGGGAAGGGGGATTTTGCAGCATCCTTCCCCTGCCATGCTAACCAAGTCACACCCACAGAACTGGTAATAAAAAATTTTGAATCCCACCACTGGTTGGAAGGCACCTTGGAGGTCTTCTAGTCTAACCCCCTGCTCAAGCAGGAGACCCTAGACCATTTCAGCCAAATGGTTGTCCAATTTCTTCCAGTGTTGGAGCATTCATAACTTCTGGAGGCAAATTGTTCCATTGACTAATTGTTCTCCCTGTCAGGAAATTTCTCCTTAATTCCAAGTTGCTTCTCTCCTTGATGAGTTTCCATCTATTTCTTCTTCTGCCTTCAGGTGCTTTGCAGAACAGGTTGACCCCCTCTTAGCAACCCCTTAGATGTTGGAACACTGCTATCATGTCACCCCCTAATATTTCTTTTCCCATTCAACTAAACCTAATCAAATTCTTGCAATCCTTCTTTATACGTTTTAGGCTCCAGTCCTCTAATCATCTTTGCTAGCTCTTCTCTGCATCTTTTTAATGGTTAAGAACTTGCTTTTCAAGTAGAATTCCTAAGTTATGCAATTTTAAAAGTCTCTGGAAGTTTTAAAGAGAACCTGGATAGCTTGTGTAGTGGCTAGATAATGGCTAGGTAGCCCATGGGCCTCAGCCAGTTGTTAGTGTTGTTATTATCCCAGATTGGTGTTTCTCAACTTGGGAGACTTTAAGACTTGTGAACTTTAACTCCCAGAATTCCCCAGCCAGCCTAGGGGACCGAGTACTCCCTGATTGAGGTGGGTGGGGAGAAGGTTTCACAATAGGACTACAAAGAGGGACATAACAAGTGTACAAATGTCCATTTCTGTTGAAGAGAGCATTGGAGGCAAATCAATGGTTGAGGTTGCCTGCCTTGAGCTGCTGCTGAATGAACAAGAAGTGGAGGGTGACCTGCTTTGTGATATTCCTCGCCTGCAACAGCCCATAATATCTGATGGTGATGTGCTCTTGGCACAAGGTAAGACTGTAAAATGCCATTGTGCCTCCAGCTGCCTGATAAATACCGCAGAACAGATGTGGACAATTTTAGCCTCCTGATTTGGCTGCTGCCATTGTGCAGTTTTAGTATATAACAAAATAGCAGTATATTTTCTAGTCCAACCCTCTGCACAATCAGGAAACCCTATACCACCCTCGACCAATTGCTGTCCAGTCTCTTCTTAAAAACCTCCAGTGATGGAGCACCCACAACTTCTTGAGGCAACTTCCGTTCCACTAGTTAATTGTCCTCACTGTCAGGAAATTTCTCCTTAGTTCTAGGTTGGTTCTCTCCTTGATTAATCAATCTATCAGAAGAGAAATGGAAGGGACCTTGGAGGTCTTCTAGTCTAGCCCCTTGTTCAAGCAGGAGACCATATACCCAGGGGTGGGAGTCAAATATTTTAACAGCCGGTTCTGTGGGCATGGCTTAGTTGGTGGGCATGGCTTGGTGATTATATTATTGGCTGGGTGTGGCCAACTCAACATCAATCACATTGAGGCATGCATCTCCTCGCCTGGTCTCCCATGACTGTGGGGATGTTGCAAAAGTCATAAGTGTGAAAAATGGTCATAAGTCACTTTTTTCAGTGCCATTGTAACTTTGAATGGTCCCTCCACACAAGCAAAGTAGCAGCAAAGGAGGGGAAAAAATCTCCAGAGAAGTTCCTGAGACAGGAAGTCTAGTCCTGCCAAGAATGCAATAAGGAGAGGCAGTTTCCGTCAGCAATGCCAGAATGTTTCCTTCCTGCCTTCCTTACAGGATTAGCCCAGTCATTTCTTCTAACAACCGGTTCTCCGAACTGCTTAGAATGTTAACTACCGGTTTTAACGAATAGGTGCGAACCGGTAGAATCCCACCCCTGCATATACCATTTCAGACAAGTGGTTGTCCAATCTCTTCTTTAAAACTGCCAGTTTTGGAACACCTACAACCTCTGTTCCACTGATCAATTGTTCTCCCTGTTAGGAAATTCCTCCTTCATTCTAGGCTGCTTCTCTCCTTGGTTAGTTTCCATTCATTGCTTCTTGTCCTGCCCTTCAGGTGCTTTGGAGAATAGGTGGACCCCCTCTTCTTTGGGGCATCCCCTCAAATATTGGAACATAATGGGGCTTTGAAAAAGAAGGACATGCACTCAATGGATCTGTGAAGGCCAGTAGAGAAGACCGCAGGTTTATATAGACCTACTTCATTACAAACTGTGGCCTTCTCTTGAGGCCATCCAAGATCTCTGTTCAAACTTGTGTTTCTGCCTTCCATCACATCCATCTCAACTTGGCAGTTCATTTCCTTGCCTGAAGCACTTAAACTATTCGGCAGCAGTGTCTCTCTGTGTGTGTTTGTGTGTAAATGTGAAAGAGGAGGCCAACAAGTAGCTGGGGAACTCGAAAAGCATATTATTTGCCTGACCTGGTTCCAGTCAGGTGTGAAAAATATTTTGCTGGGGTTCCAACTCCACTCTTTAAATACCTGGAGAAGCAGTGGGTCATTCACTTAAGTCTATCAAGAATCAATTTAAGAAAAATACACACACAAAGTTACCAGAACTGAGGTGCCTTCAGTGGAGGAGGAGAAAAGCTGAAAAGGAATCCTGTTAAGGGAGGGAAAATGGGATCTGTAGCTTCAAAAGTATCAGCAGGGCTAGATTTCTGGAGGAAGAAAAAAAAAGATTTATTTTTTTATCTATATGCCTGAAGGTTTGGGGAAGGGACTTTCACTTTAAGATGTGTTGGGCTTGGAAAAGAAGAATCTTGGATCACTTCTTGTTTACTTTTTACAATGACATTTTCCAAACTTGGGCGTATTAAAATGGGTGGACTTCAACTCCCAGAATCCCCCCAGCCAGCAGAGAATTCTGGGAGCTGAAATCTACCCATCTTAGAGGGGCCAAGTTTGCAAAACCCTGCTTTACAGCATGCATATCCTTGTTCCCAGTTGCTTGGTGAGGCTGGACAAGCTGACAAATTGTGACCATTGAAAGTCCTCTAACATCTTGGTGGCCATCCAAAGATGTTCCTCCAATTATAAAAAGGGGGGTGGCTTTTTTAGCCTGTTGGGGCCAACCCCCAAAAAAATTTTTTTGAAGAAAGGTAGGGAAAGATTCAGTAGTCAGGCATTAATCTGCCATATTTCACACACCATCCAAGTCACTCAAACAATGGTCCAGTCTACACACCTTTCATTTCTTGGAATGCACACCAAAAATGCCTTTCAGTTTATTTCAATCCGGAAGCCAGAGGAAGTGAGAAAACAAGCTATTTTGTACAAGCATGGTCAGATCCACACAGCCTCTCTCTCACCTGAGTTAAGCACCGTCATTCTCAACATATGCAAAAAACATAATTGCTGCATTTGCTGTATACAGGTGGGAGAAACACAAATGTCAAAGCCTCTTTTTAAGAAATGATCAGCAGCCTCTCCCTTCCCCATTTGTCTGAAAAATACAGGCATTTTCTGAAAGCTGGTTATTTGCAACTTAATGAAGTTCTTGTTTTTTTTTCCCCCTGATAGTTTTCCTCTTTTTATCTCATGCAGAAGGCTTTGTGTCTTACAAGGTTTGAGTAAATAACAGGTTCTCCCTTTCCGGTCTTCCCTTCTTTTAATCAGTTTGTTTTTCTGTCTGGGTACTTAAGACACAAATCCTTTAATGAAGTGGCATGGAAGTTTGGTAAATTTATATGGCTGCCCTGGCAGCGAAACTAGGCTCGTTTTCTAGACTATACCACCAAATTTCCTTCCCTGCCAATATTTTGTAACCACAGATAAATAAGGAAGGAAGCCATCATTTAATCCCTCCACCAAAGATCTTGGAGAAGAGATAGAAAAGGCATTTTTCTAAAATTCTAAAGTCTCTTTTTCACCTGAGCTTGATCTACATCTTCCAAGTAGACATCTGCACAGTCATAGGAGAAGCTTTTAGGTTCCAGGACTTGATTGTTGTTGAAAAGTTGGTCAAAGTCAACCTTACTAATTGAAGAGGCTCTTTGTAGTTCAAGGTTGAACTGTAGGGTCCTTGATGTTCTCTGAGCTTGATGGTTTTCTTGTGGATGTTTCATTACCAAATGTCTTGCCTTCAGAAGCCTTGTAGACAACAGCTCTTGTTGACCACAGTTTGTCTCCAAGAAAACTCTTGTAGACGTTTCGTTCCCCAACAGCTTGCCTTCAGAAATTTATTTATTTATTTTATTTTATTTGGTTGTGTATGGTTCGTCACTGGAAGATTTTAAAGAAGAGATGAGACAGCTACTTGTCTGGAATGGTAGAGACTAGAGCAAGGGGTTGGCCTAGAAGACCTCCAAGGTCCCTTCCAACTCTTATTCTGTTATTCTTAACTAGCATTGATGATGTGAGTAATGAAATATCTGCAAGAAAACCACCAAACTCAGGGAATACCAAGGATCCCACTGTCCTCCTCCTCCTCCACCCCAGAAACATCACTCCCTTGTAGTAACTGATGGTATAACCTAGTTTGGTCATGAAACATCTGCAAGAATACAGCCAAGCTCAGAGAGCACCAAGGAATCCGAAGGCCAACTTTGTACCTTGGATTGGTACATCGGCTTCAGTCCTTCTCATCTAGACCATTTCTCCATTTCTTTCTCTGTTGAATCCAGCTCTGATATTTTTTGATGTCGATTGGATGGTTGCCTGTCCAGCATTGCTTGGTGTGTCCATGGACCCTGATCATCTATGCCTTTGGCATGGGCTTCTTTGGTTGAAAAGATAGCCTCACCTCCACTAAATCCTGTCGTTAATCTGCTTTTCCAGCCAAAAACCTTTCAGGGAAACAATGAGCATCCAGTCTTTTGACAAGAGCCAAAATCCCCCATTTGAATTCCATCTACTTATATGTAAATGTCCTCAGAAAAGGCAGGTTCTGGCGTGATTATCACATTATCCATTTTGTCCCTTCTTATTTTAATTAGCTTAAAATAATTAATTTAAATTCAAGATCCGATTTCTCCCCCACCCCATCCCTTTACATATTTTTGGATTATTTACTTCCATTTCCAAGTAACAATTTTATGTAATTAGGTGCCACTTAGTACCCATTATTTACATAACTTTATTTACTTAAACAGGGAGGGTGATTGCATCTCCCCTTTCTTCTGCCCTGCATTTTAGCAGCTCCCCCTTGGATTTTATTCTGTTGTCTAAAATTCACAGCCTCTGTGGGCTTTTCACAGGAGCCTTTCATCCTGAATCTGTGGTATAGTGCCAAGTTGTGATCAATAGGTATTTTTTCCTTGTCATCTCCAGAAGTACATCACTGGGAGAAAAGAAGATAATACATTAAGAAACAGTGATGTTTGTATTTTCTTTTTTAAAAAACTTCATATTTCTTGAACAGTCTTCTAAAATGAGCCAGGGCTTACCCATCCCTTCTTACATGCAATCTCAATTTGTGAATATCCCAATTGAGCGACTAAAGTTTTTGCAATTTTAAGACCTCATCTGAAATGACATGCAGCTAAACAGCCGATCGGATTTACAAATGGTCAAAAGGGTAGATAATTGGATTGTGCACACAGATACATGCATTTATTGCCATATTTTTCTTACGAGTTAGAAAATGAAAGCATTTGGCAAAGCTATGCTTGAGTCAAACCACAAACCATGGTTTCCAGAGGCACGTCATCACGTTACACATCCAGACATTACCAGTATTGTTGGTATGTTTATTTACAGCAAATTTACCTCTGAGTTTCTCTTAAGTCAGGGTTGTCCAATCTTGGCCACATGTGGACCAGTTCAAAAAAATTTACTACTGGTTCTGTGGGCATGGCTTGGTAGGCATGGCAGGAGAAGGATATTGTAAAATCTCAATTTCTTCCCCACTCCTGGGGAAAGGATGCTGCAAAATCCCCAGACCCCTCCCCACTAACCTGCTTTCCAGCTCCGTTCTCCTGTGCAGGGCATCCAAAAGAGACCCAGCCGATCAGCTGGGACTCAGTGGGAGGCAGATGGGGTTGGCGGGGCCAGTCAGAGGTGGGATTGGCCGGTTCTCCCAATTACTCAAAATTCCCACTACCGGTTCTCCAGAAATGGTCAGAACCTGCTGAATGCCACCTTTGGTGTGGACTTCAATTCCCAGAATTTCCCCAGCCAATCATGCTGCCTGGGGAATTTTGGAAGTTGAAGTCCACATGTTTTAAAGTGACCAGACTTGGGAAACACTCTCCGAAGGGGTAGCCTCTTGTCATCAAGCTTGTGGCAGATCTTCCAAAATAGATGACATCAAAGAAAACCAGCTTGGGAGGAGAACAAGAACCACAAGTCTTTGGGACCAATTTGTAATGTTATTAGGACTCCCTCATGTCAACTGTGGTATAGATGAAAGACCACGTCTTTCCAATCTAATCTCAAATATATTGTACATGTCATAACTGGGTGAAACCTATTGCTACAGTTCAGAAGACCTAGCAGCTTTGATCCATGTTGAGTGGTGGTTTCTATCTTCTGTAAAAATGTGTTTTCCTGGATTGAGGTGGGCTTTGCATCTTGTCTTCTCCATGCAGTCATGGACCGTGTTCCTTGGCTTCTGTTCAGTTCTAGTCAGATGTTTTCCTGCCAACTAGCTGGCAATTCCAAAGCTGAACCAAATGATATTTGATGCCCCATTTCACCAAGGCCCTTCCTGAGAAGCGTAATGCAGAAAGAATATGATAAAAATCCCATTAAGGTTTACTTTCTGAGTTGTTGTTGTTGTTTTTTAAAATCAAACTGCAGTGCGAAAACAGTTGTTACCACTTCATTGATTATAAATGCATCTTGTCTTTCCTTTTCAGTTGCTTCCTCCTTCTCTGTCCCTTCACTTTCAGGGTTTTTTAATTGGTTGAAGTCAATCAATGAATTCTTGCCTCTGCCCTTCAGTGAATTGCTGAACTTGCCAATAAATGCAAAGCAGGGTTCAGTTTTTTATGAACTTAGATACCTTTCACTCCCATTGAAAGCTGTCTTTGATGCTATGGGGACCATGGAAGGGAAGGCATTTCATCTCCCTCTGTCTGTTCCCAGCTTGGATTATTTTAAGGCCTTAATTTGGATCTGGAATAAGAAAAGTTAGGAAGGAAGGCACAAGTAGGGGAAAATGGGAAGAATAAAATCATAGAAAAAGTCACTGCCACGAAGATTGCGTACAATCTCCCCTACAACATAGAGACAGCTGAAGAGAGTCAATACCCATGGCTGGTTAGAGAGAATATTGGAAAACCTGCACACATTAATTTGCAGGTAGGCCTTGAGATTGACAATTAAACCAATAAAAATCAGTATTTATAAAGCAGGGTGAACTAACCATGTAATAGAGTTTTTTGAGGGCATTTGTATCACGTATTTAGAAGTCAAACCCTCAAGTCAGCTTAGATTGGCCTGGTGTTTAGATCAGCATCTTCTCTGCAGCCCATAAACTGCCCATCCATCACATGTTCTCATGTTCTTCTGCTTCTACACCAGCACCGCACCCATCCAGTGGACCCAATCTCCTCTGCTGTGCTGCCTGGGGCCACATCAAAGTCTAGAGAGCTGACTCAAGTCAACCATGTACAGATCTGGCTGTTAGGAGGCCCCGTGTTTAGGTTTCAAGGCCCCCGTTCTCTGACACCCTTTTGAATTAAATTATTGGCAAGGATGGTTGAGGCCTTCCACGTATTGTAAAAATTCAAGAGAACTCCAAGGCACTCAAAGGCCAGACAAGGAATAATGGATGGAAACTGAACAAGGGGAGATTCAACCTAGAAATAAGGAGAAACTTTCTGACAGGGAGAACAATGGAACAGAAGTTGCCTTCAGAAGTTGTGGGAGCTTCATCCCTGGAAGCTTTCCAGAAGAGACTGGATTGCCATCTGTCAGAAATAGTGCATGGATTTCCTGCTTGGGTGGGGGACTAAATGACCTACAAGGTCCCTTCCAACTCCGTTAATCTGTATCTGTAAAATCTCCTCTTTGGAAGCGTTGTCAAAGATTGTACATCATTTAAACTCTCTGCCTCAGCCTGAACTTCTAAGTAAGAACAATCCTTAACTCCATTTGCTGAGAAAGGTATCGTTCACTAGAAGTCAAGTGAATTACAGTAATGCATAGCTAGAACTGAGAATCGCATGCCCAAAAAGTCTAATTTCCCCTTCCCATAGGTATCTTCCATTGCTGGGCCCTCCATATCCAATCAAATTCAAAGAAAATGTTTTTAAAACAGTCACTTCAGCTGCATTTCAGTTCCTACCTGAATGACCTTGAAGTCATGTCTCAGGAAGTTATGGTGGTGAACTCTTCATTCCCACTGAAGCTTTCTCCCTCCCTTTCCAGTTCATGGCAGATTGGCACTGAAAGCGAGGCGTAAATGTGATTCAACTTGCATCAATCCTTTGCATTTCCATCCCTTCCAGAGTGCACCCTTTTTAACCAAGGAAAAGCAGGTACCCCACTCTGTGAAAAAAAAACAACCTTGCCTTTTAATTACTTCTTTCCCTCCAGGTTGGTAGTTAGTCAGCTCTTTTTGGGAAAAGAAAAGAAACGAGAAATCTTTTATGTCAGGACTTTAAGCACTGCTGCCAGCAGGTGGTTTTGCATAAGAAATGAGGGCTTGTATGCGCCAAGAACTTGCAAACCAAGATTTGTATAGAAAAGTATTTTTAAATTGCTACTTTCCACTACTCAAGAAGATGGGCTAATCCTACTTGTAAACTATTACCAGTTTCCACATCTAAACATTAGTTGCTAGGTTTACCTTACAATTCTTGTTTTCTCTCATCTGTTTGCTTGATTTGTATGTCCGTTTGCCAGAATGCTTCATGCCTAGAATAGCATCAATGTCAGGAGCTGTGATAAACCAACATTGAACTCGTACATTTGAAGGCAACCTATGAGGTTCTGGGAATAATCATGGAAGCTGCATACTGATTTTTGGGATGTTTATAAAATTTTTAGTTGACTGCTACGGTCCATCCCAGCAAATCCTTTTTTTATATATTCCTCTATTTTTCTTCTGCTTCATTCATAAACTTTCACTGTCTTTCTATTTGGTCAGGGGCCACCCAGATCTAGGGAGAAAGAGAAGGATTTGGGCAAAATTTGCAGATATGGACTCTGGCAGTCAGCCTGAGATTTCATGGCCCCCACCACAAAAAAAGAGCACGCAGCTTCCATTGTCCCAGAACCTTGTATGTTGCTTTCAAAGATAAGTCAACATTGGTTTATCTCATCACATTGATGCCATTCTAGGTATGAAATACTGCTGTCCTGTTTTGCCCATGAGCCAGATCCATCCTCAGTTGCCCACCTCCTTTACTTTTAACTCTACCCCTTGCTCTCACTGGACTCTTCTCCTTCTTTAACCTTGAACATAATTACCATCCCTCCTTCATTTATTTGCTTCTTTTAAACTATGCCTCATTAGCCTTGACTTGAGTGATCTGCTCATTCTTTGTTGATTTCATTCCATGCTCCGCTGCAAAGAACCCATTTAGATCTAAGCGCCAACCTCCTCTATCTCTCTAAACCCTCCCCCCATTGCCAGCATCTTCCTGTGTGCTTTTGCACATTGCCAGCATTGTCTTAATGTGCTTTTTTTTTTGCAAAAATTTCTCCCGAGTTTTGCACCTGCCTTGTCCTTTACATCCTCATGCAGGCCTTTTAGTTTTGGAAGGTGCCCTGTAAATTCTAAACAAGGGGATTTTAGAAAGCAGATCTGCTTTGGTTCTCAGACAGGTTCGGAAATGTGGGAAGCTCTAGATAAGAAAGAACCTTTCTCTCTCTCTCTCCCTATTCTAGCCGATGGGGGAAGAAGGATGAAAGGAAGGATGTAGCTTTCATGTTTTGCCAGCAAATCTTTGGTGTGGTTTGGCATCCCTGTTTGCATGTTCTCCTGCATTGTTGTGGTGGTGTGGTGGTTAGAATGCAGCACAGGCGATCCTCCGCTTATGACTGCGACTGAGTGCAGAATTTATGTTACTAAGTGAGAAATCGGTGAAGTGGGTTTTCTATTATTTCCTAAGTGAGTTTTGTCCCATTTTAATGACTTTGCTTGCCACGTTTTGTTAAGTGAATCACAGCAGCTGCTAAATTGGTAACACAGTTGTTGAGTGAGTCTGGCTTCTTCCCCCCATTGGCTTTGCTTGTCGGAAGGTTGCAAAAGATGGTCTTGGGACTTCAGGACCGTCATAAATAGGAGTCAGTTGCCAAGCACCTGAATGTAAGTCACTGTGACTGTGGGGTGCTGCAGGTGGTCATAAGGACCATGAAAAATGGTCGTAAGTCAGGTTTTTTCAGGGGCATTGTAACTTCAAGCCGTCTCTAAACAAACTGTTGTAAGTCCAAATTTGCATTACAGGGTTGCAGTCTGGCTTTGCCAACTGCCAGCAGTTCAGCCCTGCCCGACTCAAGGTTGACTTCCATCCTTCCGAGGTGGGTAAAATGAGGACCCAGATTGTTGGGGGCAAATAAGCTGACTCTGTAAACCTCTTAGAGAGGGCTGTAAAAGCACTGGGAAGTGGGATATAAGTCTTAAGGGCTATTACTAAGTGGCAAGGAAGGAAAGAAGCAAGCAAGCAAGCAAGCCATGGTGGCACATTTGTTACAATGCAGTGTTGCAGGCTCTGCCCACTGCCAGAAGTTCAATCCTGACCGGCTCAAGGTCAACTCAGCCTTCCATCCTTCCGAGGTGGTTAAAATGAGGACCCAGATTGTTGGGGTAAGAGGCTGACTCTGTAAACTGCTTAGCGAGGAAGTTAAAGCATTATGAAGTGGTATATAAGTCTGGGGGTTTTGCTATTAAGAGATGTGGTGACACAGTGGATAGAATGCAGTATTGCGAGCTAATTCTGCTGCCGACTGCCAGCAGTTCAGCAGTTCGATCCTCACTGGCTCAAGGTTGACTCAGCCTTCCGTCCTTCCCAGGTGGGCAAAATGAGGATCCAGATTGTTGGGGTCAAGAGGCTGACTCTGTAAACTGCTTAGAGAGAGCTGTAAAGCACTGTGAAGCAGTATATAAGTCCAAGCACTATTGCTCTTGCAGGCTGACTCCACTGTCAGGAGTTCAATCCTGACTGGCTCAAGGTTGACTCAGCCTTCCATCCTTCCAAGGCTGGTAAAATAAGGATCCAGATTGTTGGGGGCAGGAGGTTGACGCTGTAAACTGCTTAGAGAGGGATGTAAAGCCCTGTGAAGCAGTATATAAGTCTAAGTACTATTACTATGGTGATGGACAAGAGAACAAGTCAAGCAGAAGTTCTTATTCTGCTTGGTTTTCTTCCTTCCCTGAGCTCTCATTTCCATACAGGACCAGCAGGTCCTAATAAATAAATACAAATCTGTTCTTCTGGCTTTCTCTTGATGCTACACCCCCTCCTCCTCTCCCTGGTCTCTTTGCTCTCTTCCCAGAATGCCACGCTGCAGATTGTACAAGTCTTATCTCTCCCCTGGAAGTTGCAGGCAGAGCTCTTTGCTTAATGCACAGACAGAGCATCTCTTTGAGAAGAGCAGGGGGGAAAAGACACCAAGATGACACAGTTGAGCCAGTGTGTTGCGATTTCCGCCAAGCTCCCAAGCTCTGGGCCAGCAAAAGCTGACTTTGAATATGAGATTAGGAAGGAAGAAAAGAGCCCTTGTTATCTTTTCACCGAATTCTGGGAGGCAGGGGGATTTAGCGATGGAATGTGTCCAGCTCTAAAGAGGCCTCTCTCTTTCCTGACACTAATTTTTCCCTGGCACAGGCTCGTCTTGGTCTTATGAGCCCATAGATAGCACTAGGATGATGGAGTGATAGAACGATAGAGTGAGAGAATGACAGAATGTCTAGGGAGATTATTTATTTATTTATTTATTTGTTGAACATGTACAGGATAACAAGTGTAAGTGTGAACATAAACAAGAACAAAGGAAGCAAGTACAGATAAATGGGGACAGTAAGACAGGGATGGTAGGCACACTGGGACGCTTATGCACGCCCCCTTTAAGGACCTCTTAAGAATTAAGATTCTCAGTCAAGCAGGTCATAGTTGTCCCAAAGGAGCTTTTGTCAAGAGCAAGTGGACTTTCTATGTTTTTCTTTGAAGACTCTTCACTTCTCATCCAAGAAGCTTCTTCCAAACTTCTTCTTCAAGGTCTATGGAGGTTCTCCGTCCTCCAGGTCATGGTTGTCCCAAAGGAGATTTTGTCAAGATGCAACTGGACTTCCTTTGTATTTCTTTGAAGATAGTTTGCTTCTCATTCCAAGAAGCTTCTTCAGAAAAGAAAGACCAGAAAGAAAAACCAGAAAGTTCAGTTGCCTCTTGAAAAAGCACATTTGGGAGAATGATAGAGTGATAGAATGATGGAGTAATAGAATGATACAGTGATAGAATGATGGAGTGACAGAGTGATAGAATGATAGAATCATAAGGCTGGAAGGCACCTTGGAGATCTTCTAGTCCAGCCTATGCCCAAGACAGATATCATCTCGGACAAATGGTTCTCCAATCCTTTTTTGAAGCTTTCAAGGGATGGAACATCTACAACTCTGGGAAGCAAGCTGTCCCATTGATCAATTGTTCTTATTGTCAGGAAATCCCTCCTTACTTCTAGATTGTATCTCCTTCTGATGAGATTCCACCTACTGCTTCTTGTCCTGCCCTCTGGTGCTTTGGAGAACATCTACATTTCTTCTTCTTTCTGGCAGCCCCTCAAGTACTGGAAGACAGTTATCATGTCCCTACAGGTCCTTCTCTTCATTAGGCTAAAGATTATTTAGTTTTTTTAGGTGTTTACCTTTTTATGCAGCTTCCAGAGCCCTGGTCATCTTTGTGGCTCTTTTCTGCACCCTTTCTAGATTCTCACATGTCTCATATTGTGTTGTGGTGATACATCTAGACTACAGTTGGACTTAGCCCAACATTATCTGCTACAATGTCCTACCAGTTAATGACTACTTCAGCTTCAACTGCAACAATACAAGAGCACACAGTAGATACAAACTCAATGTTAACCGCTCCAAACTCGATTGCAGAAAGTACGACTTCAGCAACCGAGTGGTCAATGCCTGGAATGCACTACTTGACTCTGTAGTTACATCCTCTAACCGCTCCTTTAACCTCAAACTATCCACTGCTGACCTCACCCCATTCCTAAGAGGTCTGTAAGGGGCGTGCATAAGTGCACCATCATGCCTACTGTCTCTGTCCTATTGTCCCCATTTATTCGTACCTATTTCCTGTATTCTTACTCATGTTTATACTTTTACTTATTATCTTGTAAGCGATTGACAAACCAAATCAAATCAAATAAAAATAAATCTTTCCCCAACCAAATCCAATTGAACTCAACCATCCAAGGATTCCCACCCCCCCAAGAGAGAAAACCCCAATTCATGTCCCCCATCCTGGCAATTAGAGACAATGATTTCTTTACCAAACTAGGGGTCTCCAGATGTCACAGTCCCATCTGGATGGGAATGCTGGGAGTTGTAGTCCCAATGGGCCTGGAAGCCATCAGATGGGGAAAAGCCATTTGGAAACTGAACATTTCCAAGGAAAGTTTTCAGTGAGGATCAAGAAAGGCAGTTGCAGATTGAATGCTCTGGGAGCACTAAAATACCTCACTTTATGTTGTGAGTGTGTGTGTTTTAATGATATTTTTATGGATGGAATATAATAAAGATCAACAAAAATGATGCCGCTTGTGATTTTCGGTTAAGAAAAAGACACACATTACAGTGATTAAAGTAAACCCAACATCAAAGAAGGAAAAAAATTAATAAAAAAGAGAAAAATGAGATTCTTATAGTATCAGTATGAGATCAATCCATTCCTGAAACTTAGCATTAAATCTAGGCCATGTGAAGACATGGTGTTCCATCTCCTCATTTTCATGTTCTTGTGTGACTTTTTACAGTGGCTCCATGGTTACAAAAATGGAGGATGGAAATGTTTGAACTGCAGGAAGGATATTTTGAAAAGGCCGTTAGTCCTCACCTTACAGCATCCATTTAGTGACCCTATGAAGTTACCAGAGCACTGAAAAAAGCCTGGGAGGAGAACTATCTCTGGTTCTCGGCCTCACTTTGGAAGGAAAGCCAGATGGGTGGCTTTGGGCCTATCAACCCAAGCCCACCTCACAAGGTTGCTGTTGTGAGTAAAATAGAAGGCAGGTGTCCAGGGAAAAATCAGGAAATCCAGGCAGTTCCGATAGGTATAAAGATTTATTGCAAGCTTAAGTTCTCTACAAGAATCTGAACTACTAACAGTCAAAACAAAATGGCAGTAGATAAGACTCAACGGAATTCAAGGTAGGCTGGACTTAGATCTCTTGTGGGCACAAAGGGACTTGAGACTGATGATGCATTTGACCCCTCTCTTAGACTCACACCAGTTATCTTCATCACCTTCCATTTTGAGTTGTACAAAATGGAATATCAATCTAATGCATGTACTGTTAAAACTACTGGGTCTGTTTGATTGTCCATAACCTTAAAGTTGGATGAAATGGTGCATCATACGGCAACAATTTTTCGATCAACATATTTCAAGCGGGCTAATTTACAGAATGTATCCAAAATCCTGGACCCAAGGCTCCCATCCATGGGATTGAAATTTGACACATTTGTGGCCGAGCTGCCAAAATCAACCACACGGTTGTGTGATCATTATTTCCAATGCCTACCTGCCAATTTCTTACAAGAAAGTCAGTGGGGAAGATGGCAGGAAATCGAAAGTCATTCGCAGTTCTGTTATAGAAATGGCTAGTATATATTATTACATCAGAATAAAAGGTTGAGGTTTTATGTTATTACCGTATTCCACTGCTGGAAAAGTCAATGCTTTTCTTCTTCTTTTCTCTTCCCCTACATTTTTTCCTCTTTCCCTTCTCCTCCCCATTTCCCCATTCTCTTTATTTTTCTTTGCATTCCTTTATACTTTGATAAACTAATTAAAATATTTAATCCAGAAGTCATTTCCACTTCCCTGTTTGTTTGTTTTTTGCCTGCCTCCGGTCATTCTGGGTCTTTGTTTAGCTAAGGAAATCTCTCTGAAACGGTAACCCCACAGATCATGGGTTCTCTAATAATAAAATAAAATGAGGGAAATTAAGAAGTTAACCTGTGGACCTGCCTGAAAGTAAGCAAAAGGAGGAGCTAGGGTGTGTTTCCTTCCTGTCTTTCATTTAATCTAGTCTTGCTGGAGAGGGAAGGGTCATTGCTGTTGTTCATGCATCAAATATTCCATCAGTTGGTTTAGGAAGTCGTATTAAAGGCTCCACTTTGCCGGCACCTTCTGACAGAAGCAAGGCCCAATTAAGTGCAAACTATCATGTCAGTCTCTTCTGCTCTTCTTTTTTCATTCCCATCAAAGTCCTTTGGTTGTGCCTCGCCATTGCCTTTTCATTTGGGTGGAAATTGCTGCTTCCTTTCAAAAAGGCAAATGGGCTCTCAGGAGTTCGGGAGCTGCCACAGTCCAGCATCACTAGAATAGAAAGGCAGCTGAGGTCCTTTGGAGAGGTGGGTGGGAAATCGCACAGTTGCTGTCACATTCACCACAGGGGTTTCGAATTTGGACCTCGGCGTAGAAATTGGAGGGAGAAGGAAGGCAACCGGGGTTAGGTGTTTGCACAGGGCAGCACAAAAAAGCCACAATTCTTTGGCTTTCCTCAGAGGTATCACCACCACCCTAAGAGGAGCTGATGTTGCGGTTGCAGATGCCAAACCAGGGATGCTTTGCTCGTTGTAAGGGTGAGGACCAGTCCAAAAGCTTTTTTTCCCCTAGCACTGATGTAACATTGAATGGACACTAAACAGGGCAGTTTTTAAGAGAGGACTATTTTTGCAAAGAAAATATTGGGAATGCAGTATGATACGACACAACGGTCAGTGTCGAAAACTGTATTTAAATTTTGATTAGAAAAGTAGCCATTTCATACACATTTTCCTTCCTCCCATCCCTCCCTCCCTCCCTCCCATCTATCTATCTATCTCCATCCTTTATCTATCTATCTATCTATCTATCTATCTATCTATCTATCTATCTATCTATCTATCTATCTATCTATCTATCTATCTATCTATCTATCTATCTATCTGTGTACCTACCTACCTATCTATCATCCCTCTCTCTCTCTTCTACCTACCTACCTACCATCTACCTAGCTCTATCTCAGAAAAGCTATTTCCTGCAACCTGTCAATGTGAGGGAGATAAAGATTAGGTTTCTTTTTTCCCCAGATACTTTCTAGTAACAGGAGTAAAAGCGAACCTTAAAAGAGTCAGAATGTGTCAGAGAAACAGATTTAATCAAAACCCATCTTTGGTTTCAAGTTATTCATTCAATGCTGATTGCCTGGCTAGGAGCTATTGTTCCAGTGACAGCGGGATCCTTTTGTGAATGGTGGTTAAATCCAGGGAAAGTGAATGCAAAAATTATTCTGTGCTCATCAGATTGCCTGCTTTTGTGCAGGAAGGATGCATCTTTTTAGTTTAATAACAGAAATAAGTTTGGCAGCTTTTAACGTCTCAAAGCTGCTCAGCTTCACAGAGAGAGCATGGAAATTATTCTGGATTTTTTTTTCCCCAGGGTTGTTTTTCTGCACCGGAATATTTTTGGGAGCATAAAATAATTGTGGTGCGTCTCTCCAAAACCCAGAATGACTTCTGAGGACGAAACAATGGAGGAGACAAATTAAATGGATATGGAAAGCTTTTGGAGAGAAATATTTCTAAATATGTAATCTGCCAAAGCAGAATTGGTCAATATTTGGCAAAGGATCAACAGAATCGACCAGATTAAAGAATGGTCCCATCCCAAAGATGCAACTGCTCAAATCCAACCTTTGGATTGCATTTGTGGTCTTTGAGGAGTTGATTTGGATGTTCCTTCATGACTTGTAGTCTCCCCAGCTTAGTTTTTTGGGTTCTTTGTGTTCTCTCCCTCTAGACCAGAAAACACATTAATGTTGTTCTTTCTTTGCAATTCAAGGTTGGCCTTGCTGACTGGCTCTTCCGTTTTTTTTTTTTTTTTGCATTTGGGGTCCATTGGGCTTGCTGGCGAAGCACTGATCATGAGGAAACAAAGTCCATGACTGCTGGCAGAGAACGTCAACTCCGTAGCTGTTTTTGGAGACCCACCATCAAGACTGCAGTTCCAGCAGCAAGGTAGGATGTGACCTTTGCAGCCGAGACTGAGGGAAGTCTATGAAAAGAGGGACAAACCAAGAAAGTGCAGCCCTTAAGGACAGGTTGGTTGGATGGATGGATGGATGGATGCTTGCTTGCTTGGTTTCTTGGTTTCTTGGTTGCTTGTTTGGTTTTTCCTTTTTCCATGAAAATGTTGATGCTCTTCTGAAACTGTAGCTTGATATATTGTGTAGAGAGATAGACTTAATTTAGGAATGAGTCTTTTTGTTGGAAACCCCCCCCCCCCTNGACTTAATTTAGGAATGAGTCTTTTTGTTGGAACCCCCCCCCCCCTGAGGTTGCTTCTCTTGTAGCCATTTTGTGTCTAGCGTGTCTGTCCCAGACCAAGTAGAGAGAGAAGCCTTTGAAGCCCACTAAGAAAATGAAGGCAAATATTTGTGGTCAGAGAAGGATGTCCTCCAACATCATAACTAGAAGGACATTTTCTCTTGCATTCTGGTTGAAACCATCCTTCCTCCTGGAGAGCCTCCCACTCCCAACTTTTGGAGGGTGAGACCACTAATTCCTGGGTCACCAAGTTGCTGGTCTTCATCTCATATTTTTGAGGCCACCATGTCTTTCTTTTGCTGTGCAGCCCTTGATCACAGACCCTAGAAGGTCTTCTCACATTGTCTGTAGACTGTAATGGTTAAGATGATAGAAGGTGAACATGATTAAATGCACGGGAAAGAATAATCCTGATTATATTTGACAGAGCTCTACCAAATAATGTAGAGTGTAGAAATTGTGGACTGAAGGATTTTCTTTCTCTTGCAATCAGGGTTATGAACTGAAATTCCTCTTGTGGGCGGTCGAGGGTGGGTGGGGGTGGGAGAGGCCTGCACAGCTAATAAAAGGAAGGATTGTGGAAAAAAATTGCTTCCCATTGTTGGAACAGAATTGTTTAAGTTACCCGGTGGAAGAAACCTTGGCTAAATGGAAGGAGAGTTGGAAGATCAGGGAATTAGTTACATCTACAGGAAAATTCCCACATTAGGGATTAATCCAGGCTAGAGAAGAAGACCAGGATTAAAAGCGTCTTCCAAGAACCCATTTAAGTCCAGCAGAGAACACGAGGAATTTGGGGAAGCTTCTGAGATAGGACAGGAGGGAAATCGCTTGAATACCACACCTGGCATTCAAAGTATGCTGCCCTACAACTCAACAGTTGCTAGGAAAGTAAATCCAAGTAGCCCTTCTTCTTCTTCTTCTTCCTGACTATGGAATTTGTCTCGTCCTCTTTTAAAAGCAGCTGAACTGGTCTCCATTAAAGCAACCAGTTGTCCTTGAGGACCAAGGAGATTGTGGCATGAATAAATGGTGATAGGAGAAGGGGAATTGTAGTCAAGCAGGCCTGGAGGCCAGGTGACAGTGGAGGTGGTGAAGATGGTGAAAACCTGGGGGAGATAACTCCAGGATATTTTTGATGTTCAACCATCACTTCCAAGTTGAGCAGTGACACTAACAATGGACCAGGTGACCCTCTAGAAGGTCAACCTAGTGGGACTTGTTTTCACTTTGGTGGGATTTCTCTCATAGTCAAGGGCCTTGGATTCTTGCCTGACTCCTCCCTAGCTTCATAACTTGGAGCAGAACCACTGCTCTTCCTTCTCCCGTCTTCTTTGAGATTGCAACACAAAATTATGAGGTTGGACCAAGCTGACTTCCTATGCCAGGAGTTGTATTTGTGTGTCCGTGTCTGCATGTCATGTTCTTCTGAAATTAGGGTGGAAAGCTGTGGGTAGGGAAGACTTAAGCTGTCCATAGGAAAGACTTAAAAGAGTCAGGATGGCAGTCACAATGATGCAGAGAGCACAGCAAAGGCAGGGCTGGTGAAAGACGGAGCTTTGCCAGCTGCCATCTTGATTTCTTTTGACCTTCTTGGTGATTGTGGAAATGATCGAGCTGGATTTTTCGACGGAGAGGGGTGAAAGATAAGGAGGAAAAGAAGGAAAGAGATTGGGGCACAAAGAACTTTAGAATAGTTGTGCCGAGCCTTGCTCCTTTTCTTTTCTTTTCTTTTCTTTTCTTTTCTTTTTTCCCCCTCATTTGGCAGGATGCAATTTTCCCCCCTCTTAAATGTTGTTATTCAAAATACAGTATTTTAAAAAGGACAAAAAGGAAAACAAGATTATGGGAACAGGCACTGCTGGAGAGACCAATTATTTCCATGACTACTCAGAAACACAACGATGACATTCTGGAAAAAGGGAGCTTTCATATTTAACTTGTTAAATAACAAGTTTATTAAATTTTTGGCACCGACTTGGTTTTTCCGGGGAATCTGACTTAGGGACTGCCTCAGACTTCCCAAAATATGCATTTATTGTTTTCTTTTTCTGCTTTAAAAGAAGAAGAAGTCTTGTGATTTTTAGAAAGAACTGCAGGTGATAGTGCAAAAACTTCAGGAATTTGGTAAACACCTTTCTAACTTCTGAATTGCAGTTTACCAGTTGAACTTCTGCCTTTGAATAAAATTACCTAGTTGCAAAAGGGGTTAGCAAATTCCTATTGTTTTTAAGTCTAACCTGGCTCACTTCTTACTGTGTAACATGGAAAAACAGAAAAGTTGAAACTTTCGGTGAAAGGAAGAAGGATTTTCCACACATCTGAACTAGTCCCTGTGTTACCCCCCCCCCCAAGCTGAAACTCTCCAAATAATCCTTGATTTACGACAGTCATTGAGCTTGGAATTAAAGTTGTAGGTCATGCTGGTCAGTAAGCAGTAAGTAGAAAGGAAGAGAAGAGAAGAGAAGAGAAGAGAAGAGAAGAGACGAGACGATGTAGGGGAAAGAAGGAAGGAAGGAAGGAAGGAAAGAAAGAAGGAAGGAAGGAAGGAAGGCAGGCAAGCTATTTCATGAATTCCTCCCTGCAGGACCTTGCCCTAAATTTTCATATAATTTAACACTTCAAAACTTGGTTGAAGCTTTCCAAAAATGTGTCAAGAGCTCAACCTTTAATTACAGCGGTGATATTTAATTGATTAAAATATGGCACCAAGAATAATGTAATTGTTGGAACCCTTTGGGTTTCCCCGCATCATCAAATTTTAAAATGTAATTTGCAGCTTTGAGAAATGGTTCTTTTAGGGGAAATTGCATCACGCACAAGGAGCAAATAGGTGTATTAGAAGAGAAAGGCTTGCAAAAAATACATCCCTGGGAAGATATGTACATACAAGAATGTGTATTCTGCAAAACTGCACGGAGAGAAAATGCGTGGAGGAAACACGTGTGACTTCTTGGATGAGGTGAAATTTGCAAGGGGATTCAGAATTTGCAAACTGCTTCAGGAACATAAACTAAGGTGTGAACTTGCAAAAAATGGAAATTTGTTTTAGACCCATTCTGAATTATTGCAGCATTCTTTTTTCATAAAAAACCAAAACTCTATTGGACTCTAATTCTAGATAACCTCTCATCTCATGAGTTACAGAAAACATAATAAGATTTTCTTCCTGGCCTCATTTGGGTTTGCTTTTTGAGGGGCCACCGAGAGGAAATCTCCAGAGTCAGGGCCTTCTCAGACTTTTCATTCTGGAAATAAAAAGGGAATTTTCATAACCGCTTTTGGTTTTCAGCGTCATCTGTGTTTCATTCTTCTTTTGTGAACTGCTTTGTGATGTCCACGAGGAGGACAATCTTGGTGAAGCATTACTAATACTGAACCATTTTTATTATTAATAAAAATACTACGGGACTTAGGCAGAATCAATGGACTTTTCAGTTGGGATATGTTGATATTTTAGTTTTATTTGCTGCATTTCAATCCTTTCTTTGGAGAACAGAAAGCAACTTCCATGAAAAGAGAATTCTCTTCTTGATAATGTCCCTGTAAGACTGATTGTGCTAAGGAAGAGTTGAAGAGCTTTCCTTTGGGGGAGTGGAGGCTGACAGGCTCCAAAACCCAAGATAGATACGTTATGGTTCTCCCAAACAGTTTCCTTTATTGTTCCTCACCCATAGACAGAATCTTACCAAATTAGAGCAGGCTAACACCTCCATAAAGTATATGTTCTGGGAACCATTGAGGAGGAATTGTCTTCACCCTCTTTCTCTCACACAAACCTATCTGAATCAAATTCTTTATTGATTTCCTTATTGTTCTCTCACCTATAGACACAGATCTTGCCAAACTAAAGCAGATTACTTGCACCCATTAAATATATACTCTGGGAACCATTGAGGAGGAGCTGTTTTCACCCTCTTTCTCACACACCAGCTCTCTGAACTGAGTTGTCCCTTGTTCCTCTGGAGTGCAGTCCCTTCCTCCTGGGAATCCGGATTCCATTCCATCTCTAAAACACCACTGACTCCCCTATTCTGCCCTGGGAATTAACTAATGGGTGGACGGGGGACGTTAGTTGAACAGAGTAGAGAAAGGCGATCAGGGCTTGATTGAATGACGTTGGGGCAGGATTGTTCAGCAAATTGTAAAGCGCTAAGGAAAAGGTTCCGCTTTTGTAATAGCAGAATTGAGATGACTGTCTGAGTCCTTAGCCTCCATCTCCACCATGCAGAGATGAGAAAACCCCTCAGGGACCCCTCAAAAAGAGCTCGGCAAAGTGTATCCCCAGGGAAGCAGATAATGTCCTACGCAGCTTGTGACAAACCAGGAAATCAGAGCCGTATTCTCATTCAGCAAAAGAGGAGCAATGAGTGTGTATAAGGGGGAGGAAAGGGGTAGGAAGCACTGTATTTTGACAGGAATCAAGTGAAGTGGTTTGGGGATCTGTCTTTCTGGATGGGAGTGAGCAAAGAAACGCAATGGATTCATTTCACTCCTGGCAGCCTTGTTAATTATGATGAATGGGGTGGTCCATCCTCCCCCTGCGCCCACCCCCTCAGCCCCGCAGGGAATGTCTGATGTCCTACTGGGCAGAAAGAAACTGCAAACCAAACCAGTCTACATTCAGGGAATCTTCCACCAGGAGAACTGGTCATTTCATTAGCTGTACAATTTTCCTTCACCTCCAAAAATCTCTCGAGGGCAAAAACGAACCAAGGCTATTAGAGAACATTTTGGACTCAATTTCAACTTCATACCACCACTTCCATTCATGGGTAGGTAGGTAGAGGTAAATATTTGTTACCTGTTATTCCCAACCGGTGTTTCTCAGCCTTGTCTATTTTAAGATGTGTGGACTTAAACTCCCAGAATTCTGGGAATTCTGGGAGTTGAAGTCCACATGTCTCAAAGAGGCCAAGGTTGAGAAACACTAGAACTTCCAAAAATTAGTTAATTGAATCTCGTTAGGTTGGGGTCAACTCTTGCATGGATAAATCCTCAGCATCTATGGAGGACCTTTTTTTAAAAAAACCTTACCAACTGAAAAATAAGTTGACTGAAATAAATTGCCTGCAATAATATCTGATCCAATTCAAAGCATTCCAACTATTGGGTGTATTCAATGTCAACTCGTAAATCATTCCTATGCCTTTTTCTGAGTTGCCATAAGAAGGGGGGGGGAGGCCTGAGGGAGCAGTGCAGCAGTTGAAGGCCAGAAGCACATTCCACACTTATCGTGTGGAGAGTATAGCCTCGGCTATCTTCTGCCCATGAAAAGGCTTCATTGGAGAGTGTGATTGATGACACCTAGTCGGTGAAAGTTTTTGGTTGGAGAATCTTATTTATGACACACCCAAGGTGGTGGGGGAAACAGGGGCATAAGTGATAGCAAATTAGGGGTCTCAGAGTTGGCTTCATACAGGTTAGTGCCAGACATGTTGCTCCAAGTAAATCTTTTGGATTCTTTTGAAGCTTGGCTCAAGACTCATGATTTAATTAGGGCAATCAACATTCAACTAATTACCATCAACAAAGCCTGCTTAAAGGACCTAGAAGAAAAGGTGCACCCAGGGGGCACCAGGAAAAAGGCCCTGTATCAAAGCCTTCACCTCTGGGGTCACCATCTTGAGTTATGGAACCATCATCCCCCACAGATACCTCTGGAGCCCAAAGCTGACACTTGAATCTTGATATTTGGAAGCAAGCTGGCCATAGTCCCTACTCCTTATTTCCCTTCTCTTTTCTTCCCTCTCCCTTCCTGCTGGATGATTACCACCCACCATTGGCTTTCGGTTAATCCGATTCTTGATATCAGATGGTAAAATGAGATCTTGTATGACCCTGCTGGGAGTTGGAAGCAAAGCATAAAAACCATATCAGGAAGATTAAAAGGCATCCAGATAAAGGCGAGCAAAGATACTTATTTATTTTCAGCTTCACACAAAGCTCTGATAATCAGGTAGCGGTGGGAAGCGAAGCCTCCCTCTGAGGAAGGATCATAAATTGGAGAGCTGCCATTTTGCCTGGAGGAGTAGACAATTTTCTGAGTGGGCAGGACTCTGTGAGAGGACAGGGGACTACATTTTTGGAAACTTCCTTCATGGACANTCTTCCTCTTCCTCTTCCTCTTCCTCTTCCTCTTCCTCTTCCTCTTCCTCTTCCTCTTCCTCTTCTTCTTCTTCTTCTTCTTCTTCTTCTTCTTCTTCTTCTTCTTCTTCTTCTTCTTCTTCCCCTTTCCCTTCCCCTTCCCCTTCCCCTTCTTCTTCTTTTTGCAGGAAAAAAACCAAAGACCAATCGCCAGTCCCGCTCACCCAACTCTTGATTTTTTTACTTTATAAAAAAGCCACTGGGAATGTAGCTAGCTAGGTTTGTGAATGGGCTGTGGATTCTAGGGAGGACACCAGCCTGGGTTGTGTGGAAGGGATGCCAAATGGCTTGACCCGCAGAAAATAGACAGCTCCTCCAATGGCTCCCATTAAACACATTTGTTCCTCAAACCCAGCCTGTTAGGCAGCACGTTCTGGAGGAGCGGACTGCCTGTTTGCATTTAATGATCCTCCTTTCCCGGGTTTAATGTATATTCCTTGAGAAAGAGGTCAAGCAGACTTGTTAAAAGCACCGAGATTTTTGCAGCCATTCCTTGGTGTGTTTACACAGACAAGAAGAGGAGATAAAGAGGAGAGGAAAAATCCCTTTGTTTGACTCCAAGATTTTCGCTCGGGTGGAATATTAGGGGTGCAGAGAAATTGCTTTATCCCATGCTTGTACTTTGCTCTATCTGTCTGTCTATCTGTCTATCTAATCTATCCATCCATCTATCTATCTGTCTGTCTGTCTGTGTCTGTCTGTCTGTGACAGATAGATTAGAGAAGTAGGTATAGTAAGTGGAAAATAGATAAATAGAAAATAGATACAGATAGAGGTAATAGTCTCTCTTTCTTTCTATCTATCTAACTATCCACCCACCCGTCCATCCATATCAATCATCTATTATTTATTTATCTTTTATCTATGTCTATCTCCATTATTTCCCACCATCAGCATTTCTTCTAAGGAGCCTCTAGTTATTTCATGGCCGGACTGAATTGTCCCTAGGTCGACCCTTAGAGAACGTTAACTATGTTTCCATTATTCGACTCGACGTTAAAAACGGAACCGCGAGTGGAAACCGTCAACATGCACTTCTGCTTTGTGCTCTGCAAGGTAATTGCCTGCCTGCATTCTCAAATAACTCTGGAGTTATTCAAGTAAACAGAGTCAAGTGTCCAAGGAATTTCTCTTGTTTTCTGTCAAGTTGCTGTCCAAATGAGAGAAAAGCCAAGAGACCCTGATATATTCAAGTGATGGTTTCCTAGGGCCACAATCAGCAGCCTGGGGAATGTTAAAGTAGATGTTCCCACAACTTGCTCTTCCTTGCCATTAGATGTGGAACTAGCCAACAGATGTCTGTAGAGATTCTCAATCCTCCAAGTCCTGGATGTCCCAAAGGTGCTTTTTCAGGAGGCAACTGGACTTCCTTTTTTTTTTTCTTTTGAAGACGTTTAGCTTCTCATCCAAGAAGCTTCTTCAGCTCTGACAGGATAGTGGGGAATGAAAGGATTTATATTCCTTGCAGACAGAGCTGGTCATTTGCATCCTTTTAGAGGGTCATTGTGGCACTTGGAGGTTTATGTTGTCAAAAGAAAAAACAAGCAAGTCCACTTGCCTCCTGAAAAGCACCTTTGAGACAGCTACGACCTGGAGGACGGAGAATCTCTATAGACCTTTAGCTGTACAATTTGGAATGAACGGCCTTGGAAAGGTGTGGGAGTACAGAAACCGTTTGCACTGCTCAGGTGACCCTGAGGACACGAATAAACCTCCAAGTGGCCTCAATGGCCCTCTAAAAGGATGCAAATGATCAGCTCTGTCTGCAAAGAATATCAATCCTTCCATTCCCCGCCATCCTGTCAGAGCTGAAGAAGCTTCTTGGATGAGAGGTGAAATGTCTTCAAAAGAAAAAAACAAGGAAGTCCAGTTGCCTCTTGAGAAAGCATTTTTGGGATTGCTAGCAGGTGGATTTCACCCAGCAAGAACCTAACAAACATCCACATCCAGATCCCTGTTCATAAGTTGCTCCACCACACCGAATTATGAGACACGGTTAAAGGCAGCAGGGAAACCAGAATGCCAGCAAATGTGATTTCCCCAGGCATGGAAATCGACTTGCCTTAGCTCACAATCTGGATGGCTGGAACTCTGAATGTTTAATTCCTTTGGCATTCCAGGGGACTTAACAAAGAACATTGTTTTGCTTATTTCTGTTTAGTCTTCCAGGTGGAAACGAACGAAGAAGCATGCCACTTCCAAGCCAAAATCCTTTCCAAACCACTAAGCTTCTTTCTTTTCTAACCGTGAGTTGTGAAAATACCAGTTTTGCACCACAGAGACCATCTTGGAAGTGACTCATCAACAAAATTAAGAAGTAACAAAGCATCCAAGGCACAGCAATGGCTGTTGAGAGAAAGTTTTAGTACTCTCTGAGTTTATTGAGGAGTTTGATCAGAACTTTTCATGCTATTTCTGATTTTTTTCTTCTTCTCTTATCGTATCGTCTGCATTCTGGAGGAGAGAAATGTCAAATGCATGGAGAACATGCCAACCAATGAAATTCAAGCGATTTCATTTGAGTTGCATTTCAAATTCAAACCAAAGTTGGTTTGGCTCAGATACCACCTGTTTTATACCTTGATTTCATTTTATTTTGTAACATGGCCCTCAGCCCAACAACAACAGGCATTTTTAAGGGGTTGTGTGTCTATTGTGAACATCCAGTTGCTTTTCCGAATGTAGATTCAATGATATGAGAATCCACCAATCTGACTTTTCATTATCTGCATTATCTGTCTCAGCTTCCTTCCTTCCTTCCTTCCTTCCTTCCTTCCTTCCTTCCTTCCTTCCTTCCTTCCTTCCTTCCTTCCTCCCTCCCTCCCTCCCTCCCTCCCTCCCTCCCAGACAAAGTCCCACATGGGACCCCTGGAGCTACCAGGAAAACCAGAGAGGACCCCAATCCCATCTCCAACCAAGCCAAACCTTCTGAGCATTGAGTCTCGCCAGATTCTTCCTTCATCCAAGGCAGAGACCAAAAGAGAATGGAGCAAATGCCCTTTGGTGAGGGCCACCTATGCTGGCATCTCTCACCACTTGAGGAACCACAGAGTCTGGAGTTCACCTGTGTAGACCAGCAGAACGGAGAAAGGTGGGACTTGGTGAGACAGACGGGCAGTGAAATCTTATAGAAAAATTCTCACAACAGGGCGGTTGCAAAAACGGCCCGTGAGGATGAGATTTGTGTAGCAAGATGTTGATACTCCCTGAATGGAGCATCTCTCCTTTGTACCAGCTGTGCTTCCCTCCCCACATTGCCTTTGTCTGCCCATGTGCCAGCATCTTCCCAACCCCTGCAGCATTGTCTGCCCGGCCTTTGAGGGCTTCTCTTACTGCTCCTTTGTTCTCTTTTGATGTCAATCTCCTTCCATGTCTCCCTGTCTCCCTATGTGTGTTTGTGAGCACCCATCCACATGTCAGACACCTGCACTCCATTTCATCTCACTCTTCTGCCTGTGGCTCCCCCTTTGCTCGACACAAAAAATTTAATCCATCTTTTCCCTGCCAGCGAATTGCTCGGCTGTGAATCTGACTCACTTTAAAGTGGGTCAGTGAATATGGAGGAACCAGCCTCAGGAACCAAGATGTGGATTCATGGAGAAGAAGTGGAGTGGAGCAGCACAGAAAGGAAATGGAGATTGGAGGCAAGAGAAGAGGCAGAAAGCTGGATGTTTCTCCTCCTTTTTCAAGCTTAGCTTAAAGCTATTAAGAAATTTCCAAGGTTTGGGAGTGTTGATGTGTGTCTTTAACAACAAGGAACATGTTAGGGCTCTGTTAGGTGACAGGAAACACAGCGTTGCAAATTAATACAAAAGAATAGCTTCTGTTTGGTGGTGAAAGGTCTGGAAAGTTATAGTGATCTCAGAACAAGACCCCTACCATAAAACTCATCCCCAAAATCCTGGAAATAGCACAGTTTCATTGTTGGTTACAGTTGGGGTTTGAGTGGTCATGGCAACCAGGTCATTGTAGATTGATATACCATCATGGTTGATGTACAACCCGAGTCAATTGTGCCTTGCTCAACCAACCCCTGTTTAAGCACAAGCCATGTCATTTGGTACTGCATGCAGATGTCTCCACAGAGTTTGAAAGTAGAAGGAACTCTTGTTCCATAGTCTTTATTGATCTTAAGATGTTGAAAGAGGTCATCAAGGAATCTTGGGAAGAAGCTTTCGCTAAGGTGTAACTGAAATTGCTTTCTACTGTGACCAATTTAATGAGATATTTTATTTTTTACTTTATTTTTTTTTGTTTATGTTTGTTTGTCGAGCATGTATCAGGTAAAAAATATAAGTATAAACATGATTATTAATACATGAAATAGATATGAATAAAAGGGGACATTAGGACAGGGACAGTGGGCACATTGGTGCATTTATGCATGCCCCTTACAGATCTCTTAGGAATGGGGTGAGGTCAACGGTTGACAATCTAAAGTTAAAGGGTTTGGGGGTTTGGGGAAGAAACCACAGAGTCAGGTAGAGTATGCCAGACGTTGACAACTCTGTTGCTGAAATCATATTTTCTGCAATCGAGTTTGGTGCAGTTTACCTACCTTTGTATCTATTGTGTGCTTGTGTATTGTTGTGGTTGAAGCTGAAGTAGTCATTGACAGATAGGACATTGTAGCAGATAATTTTATGTACTCCACCTAGATCTGACTGAAGGAGGTGTAGTTCTAAGTTATCTAAGCCTAAAATTTCAAGTCTGGAGGCATAGGGTGTTCTGTTGCAGATAGAGGACTGGAGAACTCATCTCGTGAAATATCTCCTGATTCTCTCGATTGTATTAATGTCCGATATACAATGCGGGTTCCAGATATTCAGAAGGGTGTAGTCCTAGTGAAAGGATTCAGTAGCCCTCAAAGATGCAGAGGAGGCCATCATGTCCAACCATAGATTTCTAAGCTTCCTTTCGTTTCTGGGTCCTCATTTCTCTCTTAACGATAATCACATTTTTCTTCTTTTTCAATTCAAGGCCTTCTTTGGTGCTGCAAAGCTCCATCCACTGTGTAAAATAATTCTCTTATTGCCTATCAGCCACCAGCGTGATAAACATTCTTAAAGAAAAGGACAGGCTACTTTTTAGCTCTTCTGGTGACAGGGACATCAGATTCTGGTGGATGACATGAAGGGAAGATAAGATATGAAGAACCTGAATGGAAGAGAATGTTATTGGATGTATTTCCCTTAAGCACATGGACTTGTGGATTGTTAGCCTTAGGCTCTGAGGTTAAGATGCAATTTCATCATTTCAAACTTTAAAGGGGAAAAGTCCAAAGAAACATTCATTTTTCTCTCTCTTTCTCTATCAGTGTTAATAACCATTCAGGATTTGGCTTATACATTACAGGATGCCTGTTATTAAGTGGGCATTATAATTCCTTTTAGGGGAGAAAAAGGGTTGCTCCCTATGCAGTAGCATAACCTGCCAGTGTTGATGGGAGTTGGTTTTCTCCTTGGTCGTTCTTTGATCAGGACATTGTTTTCTACTTGATTGTTTGCCTAGTGTTAATCCCTGCTTATTCTGGAGGTCCTTCTTGAATACAGATACTTGCAGGAAGCAGAAAAACTAGTCACAGAAAATTCTTCAACATGCTCTTTGTCTTTCATAACTGGAGGGGAAAGACTGATTCAATTAATAAAAACACAACTCACTCTCTCTCTCTCTCTCTCTCTCTCTCTCTCTCTCTCTCTCTCTCACACACACACACACACACACACACACACACACACACACACACACCCTCTTATACCATTCCAATCACCTTTACCCTTAGCAATTGCTAGTTCCAGAATGGATTTGAACTTCCACCCACATCACAACTTCACACTGTGACATATTACATCAGCTATTTGCCGTAGCGAGATAGGGGTATTTTCAGAGAGAAAATACAGAGTTGGGTTTTTTTTTCCCTCTGTTAAAAAAAGAACAGAAAAAAGCAAACACACCTCATTGCTAATGAAACCCTGTTCTTCACTTTAATTGCAATCAGTGTTGTTTTAAGGGGAGCAGGGAATTTCTTTATTGTGTACGCCACTGGTCTGAAAGCAGGTATGAATAAAGCAGAGTGTCTCTGTTAGGAGCATAGCAATAAGAGGTCTTCCCTGGCATAGGAATAAGAGGTGTCAGTCTGTGGGTTTTCTCTTGCAGATGCTGGGTTTGCATGTAGGGCACTTGTTGTGGTTTAATCCTCTCCTTTATAGCTAGCCGTAATCAATGAACATTTGAAACTTGGAGTGGAGGGTTTTCTATCTAAGATGGTTTGCTGTCCATTTAACTACATGCCTGGTTGAATCCAAGGAGCATAAATCTATTCAGGCAACCAAGGAATGGCTAGAAATGAACAAGAAGTTTGGTGTACCAGCTCCAACATTGTAGGGACTGAGCAGTCATGACTGTAGTTTTTAGTGTTAGTTCCAAGAAAGACACGCTAAGTTCTTCTATGCAGCTTCCTTTATTGATCTCCACCTGCAGGCAGAAATCTTGCCAGACTAAAGCAGACAACTTGCCTCATATTTTGGGAACCATTGAGGAGGAACTGTCTCCACCCTTTTTCTCTCACACAAACTCTCCAAGCCAAGTTGTCTCTTGCTCCTCTAGAATGATCCCCACCCTTCCTTCCTTTCTACTGAGAATCCAGACTACATTCCACCACATTCTCGTTATAAAAAAAAGGTCTAATCAACCTTCTTACGTCTGAAAGTTAGGTCCCGGAAACTACACGTTTTTTTTTTTTGGTGGATTTGATCTTTGAGATAGCTCCCCACACCCTCTCTAGTCATTTATATTTCCAGAGTTGTACAGTGGGTCTGCATAGGACCTTACATTGTAAACAAAGCATTAAATAATGGATAACCATCTAACTGGACAGAAAGGAATGAAAAATGGACATAAGGGAAGGAAAACCAATCACAGTTCCTCTTGTAGTACTGGGGGTGAGTCATTTTTTAAATTTATTTTTGGCAAGCCCTTTTCTCAACGAGATGTTTTTTAATACAGAACTACCCTCACTCTGGATATTTCAGGATACAACAATGATGATGTAGAGGATGGGCAATTGAGTTATACAAATGGAAGTTTTTGCACTGGTGTATTAATTTAAATAGAATAGAATAGAATAGAATAGAATAGAATAGAATTCTGTATTGGCCAAGTGTGATTGGACACACAAGGAATTTGCCTTGGTGCAAATGCTCTCAGTGTGCATAAAAGAAAAGATACATTCGTCAAGAGTCAAGAATCATCAGGTGCAACACTTAATGATAGTCATAGGATACAATAAGCAATCAAATCATACTAGGAAACAGTCAATATAGATTGTAAGGATACAAGCAACAAGGTTACAGTCATACAGTCACAAGTGGGAGGGGATGGGTGATAAGGAGTGATGAGAAGATTAATAGTAGTGAAGACTTTGTAAATAGTTGGACAGTGTTGAGGGAATTGTTTAGCAGAGGAATGGCATTCGGGGAAAAAACTGTCCCCATGTCTAGCTATTCTGGTGTCCATTAAATAATGGAACTTTGGTTTGGTTTGAGATTCAAACAAGTTTGGTCTTCTACAGTGGCTGTATTAATAACATCTGTGCAGACATCTGTGAATTAATTGAGTCTATTAATTGTGCAAAAGGGGAAAGGGGGTCCTAATAGGTTTTGAGGGATTCTTGGTGATTATGAAAATGTCCTGAATCATTTAGTCACATTAATTCCAGCCATATCTAGACCCACTCTGGTTCCATGGCTGAGTTTCTTGGTGATCGTCACTTTTTTTCCCAGTTTCAACTCTTTAGACATCTACTTAATTAAATATAGATTATGGCTCTGGGACTAGGGGATTATTATTTATTCATGAACAATTTAGATTGTAAAGGCTGCATAGTTTATTTTTATGTCTGGTTGGGGGACTGTTGGGATAACCCGAAATGAAATCTCTTCCCATCAATCACAGATTGACTAAGGGGCTTGCTTAGATCTGTTCCATCAGCCCATCCTTGATTTTTGATAAGGGGAGAAAAAAAGATATCCAATCTTACTTTTCAGGATTCCCAGGATAATTCAGATCCTGTGTGCACAAAGCACTTGCCCTCTTAGCATTTAATGCTTTAATGTTGGCTGGCTGTTTTGATCTCTGGCGTTATATTTTACGAGTGATGTGAATGAAAAACCAGGGTATATGTTTGGTTATAAAGAACACAATTCCCAAAGCAGAGATGGATAACACCATAATATTCCTGTTGCTGAATTGCCTAGTTGCAACACTCAAACAAAATATATTGAAATCTTAGCTCATACTATGCATGAAGTCTCAACAGCTGGTAGTACCTGGCAAGTTCTGTCTGGGCTCAAAAGTTGTGCAAGGCCAAGTCCAGTTAGAACTGCAGTGAGGAACCTCAAGACTGCAGGTGGAACTGGAGGGTTGGGGGATAAACCCACAAATCAATGCCAAGCAATTGCTTTGAAACATATTCTGTGGATGTCTCCATGAAGTTACCAAGAGTTGAGCTTCCCTTGAAGGAGATGTTTCCTTTGCTTTCCATCATGATCTCCTGTCTGTCAGCTTGGAAGCCATTTTACTATGAGGCTTCTGAGCTGCTACATTCAGTGTTTGGGAATTTGGGAGGGGGACTTCAAGGAGGTGAAAGATTAGCCACAACAACATTCCTTTCTCAGAAAGTCAAGGACATGCTATCCTGCACCAGGAGGAGAGTGACTGGAGGATAGACTCCAGTTGGAACAAATTAACAATTGGACCATGTGATGGATGGTTGGGTGCAGGGGTTGGATTTTGGGTTTTCTTTGAGCATTTTTCTCTAGATGTGCCAATATAACATCCCTAATAAAGTGGATCTTTGGGAAGATGATATTCTCAAAGTCTCTTTGGAGGTTGTTACTTGGAACGTCGACACTGTCATTACAGTGTTAGAAATCTTTGTTTGCTTTCCCTAAAAGTTTTCTTTTTTTGGACTCAACTTTGTGTCTCATAAAAGCTAGCTCCAAGTGGGGCTTGTGAGTAGAAAAGCACACTCTGAATAGTTTCAAGTACAGCTAGAGAGATCACAAGAGGTAATAATGTTCCAGGAGAGGTCCAGAATGAAATTAAGAGTATCAGGACTATGGAAAGCTCCCAATGAAATGCAGTGGACTTTGGGTTTATAACTGGCTTCAGTGAAAGTCCCCAGTTGATTGGTTGAGAATTCAGCCCTGCTAAATTTGGCTCTACAACTCGAATCTCCTGCACTTCTGAAGCATTCCCCTGCCCAGCATTCCCCAGCCAGCCACCCAAGGGTGTTGAAGTCCACAAGTCTTAAAGTTGCCAAGGTTGGACTCTCCTAGTGTTTAGACAGAGAGACCTTCTCCTTATGCAGCAACTCCTGAGATGTTGTGCTGGAGATACCGTTTCTGCCAAAGCATGAAATGATTGGCATCCCACAAGAGAAGGCGGCACTTTTCCGTAGCCATGTTGCATGAAGGTTTGGAGCAGCATGAGATCTTCTAAGAATAATTCCCCCGCTTAAACTTCCTTCCCTGGCTCATTGGGGGATGGGGAGAGGGGGGTTCACAAGCGTGAAAGTGGCAATTAAGAGTAATTAGAGGAGGAGGGTGCCCTGCTAGGTTCCTTTTTTGAGGACAAGGTGGAACTTCTGGAGAAGTGATTGATGTGCTTGTTTGCCAACTGTATCAGAGCAACAAGAAAACATCTCTTAGGTTCCCCCCACCCACCCCCCTACATGAAGGCAGATGGTGCTTTCCAGCTTTGCCATGGCCCCAATGCCTCAATTAGCAGCTGAGATGCCCAGCTGGTGAGCTGGTAGCTGTGCTCTATTCTGGGAGAAGCTTCTGAATGGGGATTCACACAATCTTAGCAAGGGAGAGGAAGAGGCACAACTAAAGGTCAAACAACATGTTCAGTTATGCATATGCTTTAACTGGGAAATACACATAGAAGAAACACACACACACACAAACTGAGGTCCCTGATGGATATCAAGATCATGGTGATGGGGAAAAGAGTGTGATCTCCTTCTTCTTGAGACTATGCCCTGATGGAAATCTTTCCAAAGCTGTTGGTTCTCCATTGATGCGTTCTGCAGAATAGCAATAGCAATAGCAATAGCCCTGAAATATCACTTCATGGTGCTTCGCATCCCTCTATAAATGCTTTACAGCCTTTTGCCCCTGACAATCTGGGTCCTCATTTTACCAACCTTGGAAGGATGAAAGGCTGAGTCAACCATAAGCTGTCCAGGCAGTGGTCAGAATTAGCCTGAAATATTTTAACCATTGCGCCACCATGACAAGGAAGGAAGAAGGGAAGGAAGGAAGGACAAAAAGGGAGAGAGAGAAAGAAAGGAAAGAAGCAATAGAATTTAGACTTATATCCTACTTCCCAGTGCTTTTACAGCCCTCTCTAAGTGGTTTACAGAGTCAGCATTTTGCCACAAACAATCTGGGTCCTCATTTTACCTACCTCAGAAGGATGGAAGGCTGAGTCCAACCTTGAGCCTGGTGGGATTCGAACTGCCAAATTGCAGGCAGTCAGCAGTCAGCAGAAGGAGCCTGCAGTACAGTACTCTGACCAATGCACCATCACAGCTCTCATAATACAGGTAGTTCTCAACTTACAGCCACAATGGAGCCCAGAATTTCCGCTGCTAAGTGAAAGTGCCGTTAAGAGAATTTTGCCTTGTTTAATGACCTTCCTTGCCCTCATTGTTAAGGGAATCCTTGCAGATGCTGAATTAAAAGCATGATTGTTAAGTGAATCTGGCGTCCTTGTTGACTTTGCTGGCCAGAAGTTCATAAAAGGAGATCCCAGGACTCTGGGACACTGCAACCAGCATAAGTACATGCCAGTTGCCAAGCTTCTGAATTTTGATCATGTGACTATGGGGATGCTGCAAGGGATTGTAAGTGTGAGAAACGGTCACAAGTCACTTTTTTCAATGCCTTTGTAACTTTGAATGATCACTGAATGAATGCTGGCCCCTTCAGCAGCCGAATCAAATGAGGAGGAAACATCGAAGTCAGGGCCAGCATCAAAGCAACCTGACAGCTCCAAGTGGGAAGAGAGAATGGGGCTGGGGGAGGGAGAGGGAGAAGGAGAGGGAGAAAAGGGGGGGGAGAGACTCGGCCATCTGTCAGCCCTCAGATGGAGAGTCAACAGCCTTCAGGTCTGGAGGTGGCTGATAAGGAACAGAAGGAACAGCTGGGTCCAGTGCTTGACAGACAGATGCGCAGAAGGCAGAGGAGAGGAGAGCAGTGGAAATCTATGTGCCGGTTCTTGGGTTGGAAGATTTTTTTCTCTCCCCCCCAAAGAATCCCACCTATTTTAGTTGTCTATCACTACACCTTCTCAAACTCTGCAGCTTTCTTTTTGGTGGGGAGAAGATGGGTTAGCCAGAAGGTCTTACTGTTTTTTCCTTACAGAATCCCCAGATATCTCCGTTCATCAAGAGCCATCCTGATTGGTGGCCTCGGGTCCTCCACGTCTCCCAGAGGACTGGATTGTCATCATAGGGAAGGTACTTTAGCTGAAGCTCAAAGAAAGGAGGCCACGTGGCCTGGCCTGGCCTCATCAGTCAGGGGACCAAGTTGTATTTATGGATCCGTATCACGACACACACCAGGGAGTGAGACTTTAATTTACTAAAAGCCTTGAGTTCTACTGGTTTACCACACGATCACAGCAGACAATTACGCGTCGGCTCCACTGGGACTAAGGATCATCACACTTCCATCTGATGCAGCTCATTTCTTCCTCCACTTGCTCTTCCGGTGAGGAAGCCAGGAAAAGAGTCGAGGGACACAAAAACTCTTCCTCATCAGGCATCTTTGAATCCCACGAGTTTCACCTGGCTCTTTTGCCAGATCCAGGCCTAATTCCCTCATCTCTGGAAAGCCATAATCTCTCTCTCTCCCTCCCTCCCTCCCTCTCTCTCTCTCTCCTCCTTCCGTAAATTCATTCGGGAGCTTATCAGCAATGGTGGCCAGCTTTTTAGAAAAGAAAATGCTAGAAGTGGCATTGGGCACAAGGAAGGGTTCAAGAATGAATGTGTTGATCAATCTATTGCAAAACCCGATCACATTATCGGGAAAAAAAACCCAACAATTGTTAAACATCCTAGACTTACAACAATTCATTTAGTGACCAAAGTTCAAATGGCACTGAAAAAAATGATTCAGGACTGCTTTTTTTTTTTTTAAAGAAATGGCTAGCTTATATTATTTTGCAAAAGTAAAAAGTTGAAGTTTGAAGTTCATGCTTTATTCTACTGCAATAGAGATAGAGTTGGAACTCAATCCTTTTTTTTCTCTCTTCTTCTTCCCCTCCTCACTTTTCTTTCCCCTTTTTCCTCCCCATTATTTGCTATTATTTGCTTTCAAATTTCTGTACTTTATTTCATAATCTAATAAGTTTTTAAAGGACTGCTTTTTGCAACCTTTGCACATTCCCATGATCATGTGATCAAATTTCAGATGCTTGGCAACTGGCTTGTACTTATGACTGTTGTTGGGTCCCAAGGTCATGTAATTCCCCCTAACCCCCTTCTGACAAGCAGAGTCAACGGAAAAGCCAGATTCACTTCACAACCAGGTTACTAACTTATAACTGCAGTGATTCACTTAACAATGTTGGCAAGAAAAGGTCGAGAAATGGGCCCACTTAATAAATGTCTCCATTTGACATCAGACATTTTAGGCTCAGTTGTGGTGGTTAAGTCAAGAAATACCTGTATTTTTTTTTAATGCAAGCTCTATTTATTTTTGCTTTTCAATAAAAATAATTTTCAGAAACCAGCAGTTCCACATCAGCAGAAAAATCTGAAGCTCTGGCCATTTTGGGGCTGGAGACCGAATCCTTCTTTTACACACACGGTGCAAAAAAAAAAAGAGGAAAAAAAACCCTGGCATCCCTTTTAATCTTCTCCTTTAATTATCCACCCTCCGAGCCTCATCTGTGTCTCAAATAGCTCAAACAAGCCCACCTAAGTGCCATTTGGCCATTATTGTGGAGAAAGGACAGGACAATTGTGGATGAAGAATAGCCTTGTTGAACACAGGTGTTAGGAAGCAGGCACAGATGTTAAAACACTTTTCAATTAAAACATCCTAAATTAAAAGGAGGGTGGGAAGGGAAGAGACAATCAGACAAGCTTCAACAACTCACTGAACACAAAAGGCACCCAAGATGGTTAGGAGGAGAGCAGTTGGGTGGTGTTGTAATGGGGAAATTGTGGTACAAAAAAATTGCAGAACAGTTGTATAAACAGAGGCATAGAGTCCAAATCACCTGATGTTATTAGTACTGCTTTTTGAATCCTTAGTAAGGCCCACACCTGGAATACGGCATCCAATGTTGGTCACCACATTACAAAAAAAAAAAGATGTTGAGACTTCAGGAAAAGTTTAGAGAAGAGCAACTAAGGGGGTTAAAGGCCTGGAGATTAAAAGATATGAAGAACGGTTGCAAGATTTGGGTTTGGCTAATCTAGAGACAAAAAGGACTAGGAGGGAATTGATAGCCGTGTTCCAGTATTTGTGGGGATGCCACAAAGAGGAAGGGGTCAACTTATTTTCCAAGCCACCAGAAGGGAAATCAAGAAGCATTCCTACCTTTGATTAGTTCCTCTCTTCGTTGGACCTTAATTCCTCTTTGAAGGATTGTCCCTCCTGTATTAACCAGCTTGTGGATGCTCCATTGTTGAAGGCTTTTACGAACAAACTGGACAGCCACTTGTCTCAATTGGTGTAAGGTCTCCTGCTTGGGCAGGGGGTGGGACTAGAGGACCTCCAAGGACCCTTCCAGCTCTATTCTTATTGAATTCTGGGAATTGAAGACCACATATCTTAAAGGTCCCAAGGCTGAGAACATTGGTCTAAAGTGTACCCAGACCGGAGAATTTAGACTGAACCCTTGTCCCAACGTAAAAGATCTTTAAAAAGCTGGGGAAATTGGCAAATTGCTACCCAGCATTAAATCTTAGTTAGGCCAAAAGTCTGCTTCTTCATTAGATTGCTTCCCTCTCACCCTTTATGGCTCATCCGTACCTTGGATTTTCGGTTTTCCTTCAACAAGGAAATTCCCCTCCCAGAATTTTTTCTCTTTTTTTAAACAAAAATTATATTGCATGGGGTGGGAGGGGGGGAAAGAAGTTAAGATTCCTGGTTAATGGGTTGATAAATTGTAAATCAGTTCCCAAGTCGAATCCTGGGCCTTGAGGACAAATGTTGGGGTAGAGGATAGGCACTTAGCCAATGAAAATTTTTGATATTTTTTTTTAAGTTTAATCAAGTGCAACTTTATGTTTCTCAATTCAAACCTTAATGGACCGAATAACTCGAAATGTGTTAAAGCGCTTCTCATATTTGGATGATGATGCATCCCTCCCTCACCCCAAGGAGTATCCATTGCACTTCTAGGATTTTAATGTACCTCCAGCTAGGGGTCTGATCCCGTGGGATCACAGAGGACTAGTAAGTTGCCACTTAGTTTCTGCAGCCTCTTCGCCTTCTGCTAGAACTCAAAAGAAGCAGAAGCGACATTAGTCTCCAGAGTTTATTCCCCTTCCCAGGGGCATCAGAAAGAGGGCTGAGAAGTTATCTAAAGACACCTCCCATCCTGGACATAATTTATTTCAACTCCCCCCCCCCCGGATGCTGCTATAGGGCATTGCGTGCCCAAACAATTCGACAAAAAACTTTTTTTTTCTCCTTGTGCCATCACTTTGCTGAATCCCTAATTCCCACATTGTTTTATGTCTGAGGATATTTCCCTATGTTAGGGCTGCATTACTATTATCCTTCTCATCTTTCCTACCACCTTCTCATGTTGGTGTCTTATAATTATATCACTTTGTTGTTTGTATGGACACTGAGAGCTTAGGCACTGGAGGCAAAGTCCTTGTGTGTCCAATCTCACTTGGCCAATAAAGAATTCTCTTCTCTTCCCTTTCCTTCCTTTCCCTCCTTTCCCTCTTCCTTCTTCTCTTCCCTCCCTTCCCTCTTCTCTTCTCTTCTCTTCTCTTCTCTTCTCTTCTCTTCTCTTCTCTTCTCTTCTCTTCTCTTCTCTTCCCTTCCCTTCCCTTCCCTTCCCTTCCCTTCCCTTCCCTTCCATATTCTGCATTCTATTCTATTTTGTATTTCATTCTGCGCTCTATTGGGTAGAGATGTAAATTAAAGCCACAGGAGAAGGCTTTGGCTCTTCGAGAGTGGGGTCTACCTTCTCCACTCATCCCACTTCAAGATCTCTCTGGATTTCACCACCCATTTTCTAGGGAAGACTAACGTGGTTGGTGGCCATCCTAGCTTGAAGGACTGATGGTTGGAGGACTCAACTAACACTTATTTTTGCCGCTCTTTGAGGGAGGACGCCTTTAGCTTGTGCAGCGTTTAACTTGTTTCCAGCCTTGAGTTTGTGCCCAGCCGTGTTGTGCAAGGAAAGGAGCTGACGTTGGCCCATGTTCCATCAGACGTGATTTTGCTGAGTCAGGCCAGCTAGGAACTTGGCCTGCTGATGGAACTGCGGTTTGCTGGCTTGCCGAGAGGGTGCCAAGTTTTTATAGATCAATGCAAAGTGAGGACAGGACAGTTTTGAATAAGGGATGGCTTCTGGACCCCGACTGTAATTATGATCCCTGCATGGCAAGGCCAGATTAGCCATTATGTTAAGTAGACTCTGTCTCAGCAGCATCCAATGATGCATCTGCTCATTTCACCAAGTCTCTTTCCTGCAAGCTATCTGCTTTTCCTGGTGGCCAAACGTTAATGGGCAGGGGTGGGATTCAAATTTTTAAACAACCAATTCTGTTGGCATGGCTGGGTGGGCGTGGCTCCTCTTTTTGGCTGCACCCCCCCTTTTGGGGGGGGCCGTCTGGGCCTCAGAGAAGCCTCCGGGGGGGCATTTTTGCTCCCAAAAGGCTTCTCTGCGGCCCAGGAAGGCAAAAAATGGAGGGGGGCAGGGTGGTGGTGCACCCACCCCTCCATTTTTGCCTTCCTGGGCCTCAGGGAAATCTCCTGGGTCAAGCAATAAGTAAGCAAGGGGAATCCCGGCACAGCTGATCATAGAAACAGCTGATCATTGGGACGGGGGAAAAGGAGTGACTGGGCCCTTTAGGAGTGACTGGGCTGGGAAGAACGCAGTCAGCGATGTGGGGCATGCATGCAATGTTGCACCTGTGCAATAAGGACTGACTAGGCAAGGAGGGGAGGGGTGGGTGGGGTGGGGCCAGCCAGTGGAACAATTTTCCAGTTCTCCGAAATGTGCAGAATCATAACAACTGGTTCTATAGAACTGGTCCGAACCAGTTGAATCTCACCCCTCTTAATGGGTGATGAGACTCTGGAACGAGTGCAAAGAAGAGCAACCAAGATGATGAGGGGACTGGAGGCTCAAACATATGAAGATTGGTTGCAGGAACTGGGCCTGACTAGTCTAGGGAAGAAGAGCAGGGGAGACAGGTTTCGTTACCAAACTAGGTAAACCTCTTCAGCGGGGTTGGTGACTTGAATTCAATAGGTTGAATTCCATACCTCACAACAAACCAGTCAGAAGTCATAAAGTCACAAGGCCAGAATCAGCTTTGTGATTCAACTAGTCACTCAGGATCTATGCAAATGAAGAAGACACGTCATCCAAAAAACCCCACTGAAGATGTTATCTAGTTTGGTAACGAAATATCCAGGAGCCAAACAGCCAGCTCAGAGAACAGACTGCTGTCCAAACCTCCCATTTGCATGTCGTTCAAACACAACAGTGCTTTGCCTAAGCCTCAGTAGCGCAGTGGTCAGAGCACAGTACTGCAGGCTACTTCTTCTGCCTGCCGGCTGACTGCCATTTGTCAGATCAAATCCCACCAGGCTCCAGGTTGACTCAGCCTTCCATCCTTCCAAGGTGGGTCAAATGAGGACCCAAATTGTTGGGGACAATGTGCTGACTCTGTAAACTGCTTAGAGAAGATTGCAAAGCACGAAAAAGTGATATATAAGTCTAAGTGCTATTGCTAGGGCGCTGCGTGAATTATCTCTGATCTACAAAGAACAGCAAAGCAACCGATTCTCTTTTGGCCCCAATTCAGCAGAACACTTAAGCACCCCCATCAAGGTTGCAGTGGCATGCTAGTCATCATTTGATTAATCCCTTCCCCTCGTAAAAGGGGAGAGGGGAAATTATCTTCCTCACCTGGCAGTGAAACATATGAGGTGCTCAGCCATCAATAGACTGATGACAAATCTGTTTTCTTTCTTAGCAACACCGAGAAGCACAAAATGGATTGCGCAGAATTCGAATGGGTGGTTTTGTCCCAAAGAAGTTGGTGAGGGAAAGGGAGAAAGGGAAGAAGGATCACTGTTTTTGCCCTCTTTTAATATCAAAACCTAATATGGAGATAGACAAATAACCTGGATCCTGGGAATAATCACACAGGGACTAGAAGTCATTGTTGCACAAGGCGCAGGGGTGGCCAGCAGTTTGGTTGGCTTTAAATGAGGAGTAGTACCAGGGTTCAAAACCTGGCTTCCTCATTGACTTCACTTGTCAGGAAGTTGCAAAAACTGATGATTGTCAATATTCCAACCAATGAACCCAACCAAAGCAAGTATGGCCAAGACGATCCAATCTCTGAATGCAAAACTTTATTGAATACATCATTTTGGCATCAGTGAGGGCAAAACCATATCTAGCTAACTCCCACATAAACCCACATAATTAAAGTATAGGATTCACCCTCCCCAATTAGTGCACATCACATTGTTCGATTGAATGTCAATGGTATTGTAATGAGAAAAAGTCTTTGGGTTTGGCAAACACCAGTTGAAGTGTCCTTGGCTCTCAAGGATTGTCTTCTTGATGTCTGGAGCCTACATTCCATCTCCCCCTTGGTTCTTTGGCAAGCTGAGAAGCGATAATAGTTGCAACAGCATAAGTGCACTTCGACAATCATATGACCCCGGAACATGGCAACCATCATAAATATGAACCAGTTGCCAAGCCTCTGAATTTTGATCACATGACTATGGGGATGCAGCCACGGTCATAAATGACTGTAAGTCACTTTTTTAATGAAATGGCCGTAAGTCACTTTTTTTTAATTGCTGTTGCAGCTTTGAATGAACTGTTATGAGTTGAGAACTATCTGTAGTTTAGTGGGGTTATTTTACCCCCTTCTCATCAAGCCTTTGGTCTTTGGCAAAACATCGCCAAACCCGTCTAACCAGAAAAGGAGGCCAACACCCACTCCTCCCCAACATCTATCCTGAGGAGTGGAAAAATAAACTTTTGAGGCCAACACAGTCCTTCTCTTGAACAGCAAGAGCCATTATGCAAATCTGAAAGGGAGAGGAAGTTTAAGAGTCTGGAACCTCCATATTTCTTGATTTCATTAGCATCAGCGCAAAGTGGGAGAGTTAATGTGACAAAATGAACTCATTCTGATCTTATCCAAACAGTTCTTTTCTAAATTAACGAGATCGCTGCTTTCCCAACAGTTGCTTTAGGAGTAATGGTGCTTTTTAGGGGGATGAATGATGGAGCTGTCAAAGAATAGCGGGTGGGATTCCAGTGGTGGTTGGACCTAGAAAGAGAGACAAAGAGAGGTTGGGAAGAAGATCAAGGATTTAGCTTGGTAGAGAGAATAATAACAGAATAACAGAGTTGGAAGAAATCTTGGAGGTCTTCTAGTCCAAAAACCTGCTCAGACTGGAGACCCTAGATCAGGGATCTCCAATCCTGGCATCTTTAAGACTTGTGGGCTTCAACTCCCGGAGCTGGTGGAGGAATTCTGGGAGTTAAAGTCCACCAGTCTTAAAGTTGCCAAGATTGGTGATCCCTGCCCTAGCCTAGACTGTTCTGAAGAAATAGCTTTCCAATCTCTTCTTTAAAAAGTCATTCCTCTGATTCATTATTCTCATAATCAGGAAATTCTTCCTCAAGTCTAGGTTGTTTCTGTCCTTGATTAATTTTCATCCGTTGCTTCTTGTCCTGCCTTCTGGTGCTTTGCAGAATACATTGAACCTCCGCCCCTCTTCTTTGTGGCAGCCCCTTAGATATCGGAGCACTGCTATCATCTCTGATATGATATGTGATATGATAGAGATCATATATGAGCTCCAATACCAATAGGACATAGGGCTTTGGACTTAGCTTTTAAAAAATGACTTCCAGAGAAGGATGGAGATATGGAAAAATTGGACACAGGAATGGCAAGCTTCACAACGAAAGATCACAGAGTAGAAATTCAAAGCTATTTCTTTGTGTCTCAAACCACCATCACATCATGTACAAATTAGGCTCTTTAGGAACTTCAAAGGACACCCTAGGAATATTGCCACAAGGATGAAACATTTCTACAGGAAAAACTTATGTCTCCTCGAATAGGGGTCTCCAACTTGGGCAACTTTAAGCTGGCAGTTGAAGTCTTCCAGCCTTAAAGTTGCCCAGGTTGGAGACCCCTGTCCTAGAAGTAGCAAATGTTAGGACCTTTGGCTAACGCTGTTACAGCTTGTAACTATAAAGGAAGAGATGGTCAGAGGAGGTCCCCAGGACATGCAAATTAGTGGATTTATCCCCAAACTAATCAGTTGAAATATGATTGATCTCCACTTGAAGATGTCAGCCATTAGCAAATTTCCTCCTCTTTTTAACAAGTTAGAGCATTTTAATTACCTCCAGAACCATGGGGCTGCACCTGATTGAAAAGCCAGCCTTGTCTAACACAAGCTCCTGGCTATTAAATCACTGCTTTTTCTGTAGCTCACAAGATGGATGAATTGTCAGATCCAAGCAAGCTCAGAGGCTACAAGAGAAGGAAAAATCTCCCCTCTGTATACCCCCCCAAGCCAAAGATTTCAGAGATCAGCAAGTAGAGAGCAGACTCCAAACAGAAAAACAGAAGATTCCTAAAAGGCCAAGTTAAATTGCATCTTGAAATTTTCCTCTCTTGATCGTTCCGGAAACATTATTTTTGTTTCTTTCAAAACTTGACTACACAGCTCTTTTCCGGGAGATAACCATTGAAATGTGTAGGAATTAGATTTTCTTATTTGGCTCTGGTTTGTGTGAACAGGTCAGCATTTTCCAACGTTCCACACAGATTAGGGGGAAAATAAAAGTTGGATTCGTTTTGGAGCAGTTTTGCATTCTTTCAGAGTCGCAATTGCACCTCGGGCCACCCGACTTTTCTCATGAGCCTTCATGGGAAGAGACTGTTCTTCTCAGAACCTCAAGCGATGCTTACCATACTCGTAGGAGCTCCAAGGAGAAGAGAAACAGATTCCTTGCCTCTAAGATCTCCATCGGAGATTCCAAAACACAATTGGAGCTGAGTTTGAACCCATTAATTTTAGAGGTGACAAAAAATAACAGAATTGGAAAGGACCTAGAAGACTTTCAAGAAGAGAAATGGTGTAGGGTCTCTTGTTTGGGTGGAGGGTTGGACTAGATGACCTACAAGGTCCCCTGACTATCTGTTATCTGTCTTCTAGTCCAATCCCCTGCTCAAGCAGGAGCCCTACACCATTTCAGACAAATGGTTCTCCAACATATTTTTTAAAACTTCCAGTGTCGGAGCATCCACGATTTCTGAAGGCAAGCTGTTCCACTGATTAACTGTTAGGAAATTTCTCCTTAGTTCTAGGTTGCTTCTCTCCTTGGTTAGTTTCCATCTGTTGCTTCATGTCCTGCCTTCAGGTGCTTTGGAGAATTGCTTGACCCCCCTCTTCATTGGGGCAGCCCCTGAGATATTGAAAGACTGCTGTCATGTCATCCCAGGGTCCTTCTTTTCTCTAAGTTGGTCCATACCCAATTCTTGCAATTGTTCTTTATATGGCTTCTGGCCTTACAGACTTGAAAATTACCCTTGGTGGCTCCAAGTAAGAATTTGATGGAGGTCTCAGAAGCCCAGTTCTGGATATAGAGAATTTGTATACAGGCAGATAAACAGTTTCCATTCTTCACCCCGCCTGTCCCCCATATTGCTGCAGTCCCATCTATTGTGAAGGTCAAGCTAATATTTGGAGAGCTCCCTCAATCAACCATGACCATTCAGTCAGTCAAGAAATGTTTACACTTATAGGTCGCCCAGAAGCTCAAAGGCAGCAAGTCAGTGGTTGTGCCTCCTTTCTGACTGAACAGCGGTTGGAGTCTTTAAAAGATGGCCTTTGATTTTACCCAGAATGCTACAGTGTCATGAAAAAAAACCCAACAGATTGAGAAAAGGACAGTCTGGATTCCATCAAATGCTGGAGTCAGCATACCAGGAGATGTGCTTTGCTAAAAATTTTCTACAGGCGTGTCCACCTTCTTGGCCTCCTTGGGGGTCACCTAAATTCTAGATCATCACACAGGATGTTGTCCTGGGCATTGCAATTGGTCTCTTTCCCAGAGCTAGCAAGCTCCAAGCCTCCATGAGCTATTTTATCTTCAAAATATTTTGCTAAGGAGTCTTGGGAGCTCTTCCTGCCTGTTATTCCCTCAAGGACAAAATGGCAACGTCAGTAGAAGAAATACATAGATCTTTCTGGTTGCGTCTGTCAAGAGCTCACTGGATTCAGCTCAGTGGACCAACTGAGGTCAACCATTGAAGCTATAAGCCATAAAATTTTAAGTCCTTCCCGGATGGTAAATCAGCCTCATCCTCCTCATTCTCTAGGGAAGCTGGGGAGCTGTCAACCTGCCCCCCTCCCCACTAACATGAGTCAACATTTCAAAAACTCCTTTGAGCCTTGATGGAAGAAGACGAACAATGCGTCTTTCTTGCAACACAAAGCCGTTGTGCTGACCAAGAATGAATCTCCCGTACTTGCACATGTTAGAGATTAAAGAATTCTAAATATAACATGTTGCCTCACACAGAAAGGTGGAGGACCAATTCCCTGCCTATAGCATTCGCAAGGCTGAGAAGACAGGAGAGATAACCCTGATTAAACAAACCGATTCTGAATGGGTGCTTGTCTCTGCTAAGAGAGCCCTTGAAATCTACATTTTAACTGGGTGAAATGAGGTGTGTTTGTCATGAACTCTGTGGGACATAATCATGTGACCTGTTGTTCATTAATGTTCATTAGATTTCATTGAAATGGACCAGAGTGAGTTTTCCTTTCTGCCTTCATCTCATCTATTTATCTGCTACGTTTCTGGAAGTGTAGGATTTTGTTTCCCCCAGGGAAACTCACTCTGAACTCCCTTTAGTATGAGACCAAACCCTTCTAGATGTTCCCTAGTTGGGTAATGAAACATCTGGAAGAAAACAACCAGCTCAGAGAGCACCAAGGACCCCACAATCTCCTTGTCCTCCTCTTCCTCCTCCTCCTCCCTCACCATTCGCAAACCCCATTCCCTTCTAGCATCAATAATGTTGCCTAGCTGGGTCATGAAACTCTGCAAGAAAACAACTAAGCTCAGAGAACATCAAGGACCCCTCTTTTCAACCCTGAGCTACAAATACTTGCTTCTATTGGTATCACATTAGCATGCATTTGCAAGCTATCCCTTCTAAACGCAATGGAGGAGAAGAGACTCCATCCATTGGAGAGCCAAAAAAATAAAAAAAACCTCAACAATGCCCAAATGATTCTGGTTCTGTCCTCATTTTCATGTCTTGCAGCTGGACTTTCTTGACTCCCCTTGGGGACACCTCTGCCTCCTTGGAGGGTACATCTCCATTTTTGGACTTTGGAACAAAACAAAAGCATGAGAGCCTTTCTTAGAGAGTAGAGAGAGGGTGTTCTTAAGTACAAACTCCTGCAGCTTCTCATTCCATGGAAGAGAGACCATGTCCGATACGTCAACAATAGCCGGGCATCTAATCCCAGCTTTACTTGACATTGGCCTATTTTGAGCAGGAGATTAGATGAGATTATCTGCACCACCTGAAATGCGAGTTCCTCCCAGTTATTAGCTGCCTTCCTCTCCAGTGGCAATCAAAGAAGCCTTCTCTCCCCCCCACCCCAATCTTGGAAAAACCTTACTGAAATTTTTCCTCTGGTGCCCCAGGAGACAGGTGGTTTTTGGTGTAATATGGCCCCAGGCTTCTTGGATTCGGGAGTGTCATTTCATGAAGATTGAAGGATAGAAGAAGGAAAGGTTACCTTGCTCTGGGCTGGGGCACACTGGGTCTCTTCTGTATAGGATCATCATCATATCATCAAAATTGCATGCTATTGAATTCCAAAAACTGTGGATTGAGTGCAAATCAAGATATCACCCAAATAAGAAAGTCTGCATGATGCCACCACAAGACAATCTTCCCACTTTGCATCCTGCACGCTGGATTGTCATGATTTCATGGTGGAGGCCCATGCTCCTGTCTTAAAGAGAGCCAAAGAACATACAACTGACCAGCAAATAGTTACATTTCATCTCATCTCTCCCTTTATTTGGGGCAACAACACCTTCTTTGGGGTGATGGTCTATTATGAGCCCAGTTTCCTTCGGCTGCATTTGTGTTTGGCCTGTTGGGATGAAGAAGAATTGAAATTGCTAACCATGTCTAGCTTCAGGGTTGCTTTCTCTTCTTGCCTTGGCCCTTGAGTTGAGATGTCCTCATCCAGAATAGAGGCAACTTTGGATCTAGCAAACCTTGAGCTGGCAAAATCCCTTCCCTGGACTCAAGCAGGAAAGTAGGGGTGTGTCCAACTTAGGCAAACTTGTGGACTTCAACTCCACGCTGGCTGGGGAATTCTGGGAGTTGAAATCCATGAGTCTTAAAGTTGCCAAGGTTGGATACCCTGCTGTAAATTAAGCCGTGCAGGGCAGGGTTGTTTGGTCCTCTGGCCTCCAGAGATAGCACAGTTTCCCCAGCAAGTTCAGATCTTCCTCTCTTTCCATCATGGATCAGAAGTTTTAGTGAAACTCATCATATCAGCTTTTCCTACGAAGAAACACACCGGTGGCATTTTTGCAGATAGTTAATTTCTTGCAGGGATCCCGTCACTCACATCTATCCCTGGCACTACAACTGATCCTCAACAACTGGTGACACAGATAGAAGTGGGAAGGCAGGAGTCAACAAGGATTGTGTTTTGATACCTCCATTTCTTCGACAGTACCTGGGGAATATACCAAAAGGTGAACAAAAGTGCTAACATCAAGACTATTTTAGCCCTGGGTGTTGTTCTTTCAGGAAGACAGCTTGATGTTTTTCTCACTTATGCCTGGAGAACACCACCTGCTCTTCTTTGACTGCCACTTTAAAATGGATAGACTCATAGGATCACAGGGCTGGAAGGGAACTTGGAGGTCTTCTAGTCCAACCCCCTGCTCAAGGTGTGTACCATCCCAGATGACTGGTTGCCTAATCTTTTCTTGAAAACCACCAATGATGGAGCATCCAAAACTCCATGAGGCATGCTGTTCTATTGAAAAATAATTCTTCCTCCTCCTCCTCCTCCTCTTCTTCCTCCTCCTCCTCNCTCCTCCTCCTCCTCCTCCTCCTCCTCTTCTCCTCCCTCTCCTTCTCCTGTCAGGAAATTCCTTCTTATTTACAAGTTGGATCTTTTTCTGATGAGCTTCCACCCATTGCTTTTTGTTCTGCCCCCAAGTGCTATGGAGAATAAGCCAATTCTCTCTTCCCTATGACAATCCTTCCAGTGTTGGAGGATGCTATCATGTCTCTTTCCAGAGCCTTCACTTCATCAGGCTAAACTTAGGAGTTGACTTGAGCAGGTGGTCACCCTAACCCAGCTGAGATGCTTCCTTCCTCTTTCAAAATCGAAAGCATCATTCAGCCTGATGCCTGCAAAGATTTTCTTGAGGGTGTTTGGGAGTCAGACTGACCTACCTTGACTGAGTCACATTCTTGCTGATTTCTCAGGGAGTTACTATTCAGACTTCTCCTGAATGGAAGGAGGAAACCCCTGAGCAGAGACTCCTCCAGAGAGCCGATCAGGAGCTTCCTTTGAAGGGTCCTTCTTCCACTGACCCTTGGATGGAAGGGGTGAGTCAATCACACCTCATCTGAATAATGCATCTGATTAGAGCAGGGTTTCTCGACCTTGGGAAATTTAAAATGGGTGGACTTTAACTCCCAGAATTCCCCAGTCAGCATGGGAAACTCTGGGACTTGAGCATATTTTAAAATGGGTGGGGTTTTAACTCATCTTAAAGCATGCCGGCTGGGAATTCTGGGAGTTGAAGTCCACTCATCTTAAAGTTGCTAAGGTTGAGAAACACTGGATTACCTAATCTGGGTAATTCTATCCCATTCTCCATGCCTGTTTCCTACGACAAAGCCCTACCATTCTGGCATTGGTTTTCCTCTGCAAAAGAATGCTGATAGGATTAACATTGTAAGCTTTCCTTTACCTTCAAATGAGATAGATTTCAAAAACCCTTATTCAGAAAGGAAAAAAAAAATAACCCATTGAAAATGGATTTTCATTTCAAGTAGTACAAGGTTAGAGTTAGGCTCCATCTGCCACTCTGAAAATTAATAGCAATCATTATATAGGAATTACACAGAAGAAGAACCGGGGAAAAGGCCCACTTAAAAAAAAAAGAGCAGCGATTGCTCGTGTGTTTGTGTGTGTGTAAACTGTTTAGACACACAAGTAATTTATTATTGCAGAGCTCTTCTCCCTGGGTTTTAAATCTCATTACAGTTTGTCCAAAACAGATGTTACCCCTTTAGCGTTAGATTATTAATGATCAATATTGGCTCCTCTAGAGAGATTTGCTGTCAGAAACTTTTGCGGAAGAAGGCGTAATTTTATTATGGGCGTAGATTTGGATGAGCAACATATGTAAATCTGGAGATTTCCTTCTGGTTTCAGATGAATTCAGAATTTTTTTTTAAAAATCTGTTCTTTCCGGTTGCCTTGCTAGAACAATATGGGACAAAAATTTATAGAAACAACTGTGTGTGTAAACAGAGAGCAAAGCATTCTAGCATTGATGACAGTATCTAGCTGGGTAATGAAATGTCAGCAAGAAAACAACCAAGCTGGGAGAGTTCCAAGGACACCACAATCCTCCTCCTTTTCTCTCCTCCTCCTCCTCCTCCTCCTCTGTCTTCCATCTCCTCTCTCTTCTAGCACTGATGATGTTAACAACCAAGTTCAGAGACCACCAAAGATCCTTCAGACCTCCTCCTCCTCCTCCTCCTCTCTGTGCAAACCACACTCCCTTGTAGCACTGTTGCTGTTCCCTAGTTGGGTAATAAAATGGCCAAACTCAGAGAGCACCAAGGACCCCCCATTTCAACCCTGAGCTACAGAGATCTTTTCTTGCTGCCCCCTCTGCCAGTCTTGTTCACCTGCCCCACCATCCTTTTTTCCTTCTTTCCTCAAAATTGTACAAAATGTGGCTCAGCGAGACAGAGAAATTGCCTGGGGTCTCCTTATACCATCATAAAATAGGAATGGGAGAACAGTTTGGTGCATAATGTAAAATCCAGCTTAGTGCATCATTTTAGGTCAAAACAGAGAGCCTATTATTCAGCTCTGCAGTCATTCTAACCAGGTTTTTCCAGACGAGTGTCTAGAAACTGAGCTTGAAATGTAGGGAAGGATGAGGGAGGAGAAGAAGAATATTAAGAGGGATCTGCCTTAAAGCATCTTTACTGCACCCGACATATACCAAATGGACATTTAGCCATTTAGTAGTGGCTACATCGTTAATATATGTTTGCTAGGCCATTTTAGAAATGTTTCCTTTGATTATTTCACACACAATGAGTAGTTCCGGTTCTTGTTAACAATCGTTTTTGCAAGAAGAATGGATACCAGGGAAAAAAAGGGTCTCCATTTCTTTGGCAGATAAAACATTAATCCTGTGTCAAGGATCACCACTGTTTCATCCAGGCTTTTCTTTTTGTAACTAGTGGCTCCTATTCTTATGAATAAAGTGACTCAGGTGAGAAGGAAAACAGAAACTTAGAGAAGATGAGATGGTTGGCAGTGGTGGAGTTGGTGGCAATTAGAGAGGGAAGACTGAAGTCAACATCTAGAAGGAAAGTCCCAAAGGTGGTTTTTTTTTCAACAGGCAACTGGACTTTCTTTGGTTTTTTTTCTTGAAGATGTTTTGCTTCTCATCCAAGAAGCTTGTTCAGTTCTTAAGAAGAAGCTTCTTCACTTTAGAACTGAAGAAGCATCTTGGATAAGAAGTGAAAAGTCCTCAAAAAAGACAAAAACAAAGAAAGTTCAGTTGTTTTCTGGAAAAGCACCTTTGGGACAACCATTACCTGGATGATTGAGAATCTCCATAGACTTCTAGAAGGAAAGATTGGTAGATTCCCAACTGAGAAACCCCAGCTCTGCTTTCTTACCTGCATAGAGCCCATTGCATGCTGATGTTGTGTCTCTGCTTGTTCATTGGCAGGTCAACCTTGTGATTCCACATCTCTGGAAGAACAGAGAGACCTGGAGAGAAAGGATGGAGAAGGAACCCAACACTCAGATGAAGACCAGTGACAAAAAGAAAGGCAGAAGAAGCAATGCAGAGAAGGAGAGTAAAGCTCATGTCTGAACCAGGGGCCTCTTCATTCCAGGTCCCTTCAGGTTCTGAGTGACTTCCAAACCCCTCTTAGATGATGGTGAGACTGTCAACTCCCCAGCCGCAGAGCCTTTGCTGATGGCATGTGGGAAACCTTGACCCTGGTGTCACTAACACATCCTTGTGTTCCTCTCCACTAACCCACCCCAGATGCTTCTTCATGGTTCAGCACCATGAAGAAGGAAGGAAGGATGACAAAGCTGCTGAAGAAACTCTAGTCAAGGCAGGGTTGTGCCGTGACCAAGCTGCCTCTTCCCCTCTCCTGGCCGATCAAGGGTAAGAGCCCCCTTTTGGTGTGGCTCTTCTCAATGGCAGGCCATCAGTGGGCCATGACATCAGCACTGTGCACCTATGTGGCAGCTGTCTCTCTCCTCTACATGAGCGAGGTCCAAGCTGACTGCTGGCTGATCGAAGGAGAGAAGGGCTTTGTGTGGCTGGCCATCTGTAGCCAGAACCAGCCCCCCTATGAGTCCATTCCTCAGCAGATCAACAGCACCATTCTGGACTTGAGGCTGAACGACAACAAGATCAAGAGCGTCCAGTTCTCCTCCCTCAGCCGCTTCAGTAACCTCACATACCTCAACTTGACCAAGAACGAGATCTCGTATATCGAGGATGGTGCCTTCTCAGGACAGTACAACCTGCAGGTGTTGCAGCTCGGCTACAACCGCTTGAGGAACCTGACGGAGGGGATCCTCCGGGGCTTAGGGAAGCTGGAGTACCTCTACCTCCAGGCCAACCTCATTGAGACAGTCACCCCCAATGCCTTCGGGGAGTGCCCCAACATAATGAACATTGACTTGTCCATGAACAGGATCCAGCGGCTGGACAGCAATACCTTCAGGGGGCTGAGTAAACTGTCTGTCTGCGAACTCTACAGCAACCCTTTCTATTGCTCTTGTGAGCTCCTGGGCTTCCTTCAGTGGCTTGAGGGCTTCACCAACATGACACGTACCTATGACCGTATGCAGTGTGACTCCCCACCTGACTACTCGGGGTACTACCTTCTGGGCCAAGGACGGAGCGGATATCGCAATGCTTTGGGCATGCTGTCTTCTCTTTGCACTGGTGGCCCCTACACCATGCCACCTTACTTGACCCCACCCAAGAAAAAAACAGTGACTACCCCTCCTCCAGAGACCCCTTGTCCAGAGGAAGAGTGCTTCTCCGGAGATGGCACCACACCCCAGATCTCTTTGCACACCCCGGTGATTGATCCCGGTTTGTATCCCACCATGAAAGTAAAGCATGTGACTCAAAACTCAGCTGTGTTGAGTGTGCAGATCCCTGTGCCCTACAGCAAGATGTACACCCTGGCCCAATTTGAGAACGGCCGTTACAATGTCCTGGCCAAGCTGCTGAAGAAGAAGGAAGATATCGAGCTAACGGATCTAGGCCCAAACGAAAACTACACCTATTGTGTGATGTCCTCCAATCGAGTCTCAAGATACAACTACACCTGCCTCACCATCAATCTGAACAAACAAAAACCTGAAGAGCCGATCCCCAGGCCATCAACTGCCACCCACTATATCATGACGATCTTGGGGTGCCTGTTTGGCATGGTGATTGTCCTAGGAGTTGTGTACTACTGCCTGCGGAAGAGGCGTCACCAGGAAGAAAAGCACAAAAAAACGGCAGTGAACATGAAGAAGACCATCATTGAGTTAAAGTACGGGCCAGAAATGGAGACTACCAGCATTTCCCAACTCTCCCAAGGTCAGATGTTGGGCGGTGAGACCATGACCCGCATTCCTTACCTGCCTTCCATGGGAGAAGTTGAGCAGTATAAGCTGATTGACAGCAGCGAGACCCCCAAGGCTACGAAGGGCAACTATATGGAAGTCCGGACGGGGGAACAGCCCGAGAGGAGAGAGTTGGAGCTGCCCAGGCCGCCGGATAGCCAGAGCTCCGTGGCGGAGATCTCGACCATCACAAAAGAGGTGGACAAGGTGAACCAGATCATCAACAACTGCATCGATGCCTTGAAATCAGAATCTACTTCCTTTCAAGGGGTGAAATCAGGAGCGGTGTCGACCGCCGAGCCTCAGCTGGTGCTGCTCTCTGAACAAATCCCTAGCAAACATAGCTTTCTAGCGCCCGTCTACAAGGAAAGCTACAGCCACCCTCTCCAGAGGCACCACAGCATTGAGGCTCCTCCTAAACGGTCCAGCACTTCTTCCAGTGGCTCTATACGGAGCCCCAGGTCCTTCCGCTCTGAGGGCTCTGGCCACAAGTCAGAAGCCAAATATATTGAGAAGACATCTCCGACCACTGACACCATCCTCACTGTGACACCGGCGGCAGCTGTCTTACGAGCCGAAGCCGAGAAGATCCGGCAGTACAGCGAGCACCGGCACTCTTACCCAGGGTCCCATCAGGGGGAACAACATGATGGCATGGGGGGACGGAAGCCCTCCATCTTGGAACCGTTGACCAGGCCCCGCCCCAGAGACTTGGCTTACTCGCAGCTCTCTCCACAGTACCATAACTTGAGCTACACATCCAGCCCAGAATATACTTGTAAACCCTCCAGGAGCATCTGGGAACGTTTCAAATTGAACCACAAACGGCACAAAGAGGAGGAGGAAGAATATATGGCGGCCGGCCACGCTCTGCGTAAAAAGGTCCAGTTTGCCAAAGATGAAGATCTGCACGACATCCTAGATTATTGGAAAGGGGTTTCTGCCCAGCACAAGTCTTGAATTCTCTGCCGGCTCGTGACTTAACCATGGACCAAAAGGAAAAAAACAAAACAAAACAAAAATCAGCAGCAGCTATTATTTTTAATCCAGACTTATCTTTAAAAGAAAGAAAGAAAAAAAAAGGACTCTGAGGAATCTATCATTATTCTAGAGCAGGTTGAGGAGAGAGAGAAAGAGAGAGATATTTGGAATTATGGTCTCGCTAAGGTGAGATTTAGAAAGGAGAGAAAAAGGGTGAGGAGAGGAGAGTAGTGAAAGGAAAGATGCTTAAACATTAAAATAAACTCTGGGGTGGGAAAAAACCAAATTCTTTTCTTTAAACACACACACACACACAAGTAAAATTGAATTTTCAGAGAGAAAGAAGTGCAAGAATTTCAAGAGAGCCAGACAGAAAATATGAAAGGAGTGTGGCGTAACCACAACTGCATCGCATGACTCCTTATTCTGTGAATTTTGTGGACTCTGTACAGCTTTGTCTTCATCCTTTCAGTAACCAAAATGTAAAACAACTGAACAAAAGAGATCAATTAGAAAAGTGAGCAGAAAGATATTTTTTTTTCATTGTTAAAAAGAGATAGAGAGAGAGCAAAAGAAAGAAAGTTCATCCTTTTTGGGCCTTTTGCAAATGGAGTCTTCCAGTTTAGACTATTACTCGCCTGAAGTCCCATTTGTGCAAATATTTTTAAGATTTTATTTTTGGGGGTGAAAGGATCTGTCGCAATGTTGCATTGTAAAACCGTCCTATTGTACAGAGAGAAAAGAAATTCTATATTTGCTGTATAATGAGAGAGAGAGAGAGAGAGAAAGAAGAAAAAGAAAAAAATTACATCTACTAAAAGAAATATATCTATATATTCACCTGTTTGTACCAGGTTTTAATCATGGATTTTAGAAAAAAGAAAAAAAAAGCCTCTATCACTGCATTCTTGGTTTCATGTTCTTTGCTTGGGGTCATTGTTTGGGGAGGACGAGATTTGAATAGGTGCCTCATACTGTCTCTGTTTTCAGCTGAGTTCCAGTGCATTAGAAATGCATCAGAAGAATGTTACATTACAGATTCTCCTCGACTTACAACGACAATTGAGCCCAGCATTTCTGTTGCTGAGCGAGACAATTCTTAAGGGAGTTTTCCCCTGTTTTACTACCTTCCTTGCCAGTTTTTCAGCAAAACACTGCCTTTGTGAAGTTAGTCATGCGGTTGTGTTAAAATGTAGATATTTAAGAGCTGACCAGCACTGTAAAGCTGATGCTATGTAAGGCTGATGCAGTGAAGATGAATCAGCATTGGTATTTCCCTTTTAAGAAGAATGGATCTACAGAAGTTCTACCTCTTTAAGAGGTGTCTATATAAAGGCAGCCATTAGAGGGCATGTTCTCTCTCCTTGTGTCCTGTATTCATTGCAGAATTCTCCATGCAGAGTTAAGAAGATTGATTGCTTGTCAGGTGTTTGCCTACCACATATATTTCTGTATATGTCTTGTAGATAAACCACTGTTAAATATCTAAGCCTCTGTGTGCTGTGTTTTGCTCCTGGGTTGTCTCATAATCATGCTGCAAATGCTCTGACAGGTTATGGGTCCAGTAGAAAGAGAAGATCAGAGTGACTGGAAAGCCTAGAAAGAAGAGTAACCCAGTGGGAGCTTGCACCAGAGTAAGTGGTTTAAATCATGGTTAGTGGCAACATTGTTGAGGGAATCTGGTTTCCCCACTGACTTTGTCAGAAGGACATAAAACAGGGATCCCGCAACATTGCAACTGTCATAAGTACATGCCAGTTGCCGAGCATCCGAATTTTGATCATGTGAACACAGGGATACAGCAACAGTGTGAAAAACGGTCTGACATCTCTTTTTTTTCCAGCACCGTTATAACTTTGAACGGTCACTAAATAAGCTGTTGTAAGTCGAGGACTACCTGTACACAACAAGGAGAGAAAAACTGATGGATTTTCTTATCTTTCAGAGAAGTTTTGAAAATTGGGGTGGGGAAAAACACAAGGTTTATTACTTCTACACAGCTGCTCCCTCCTGAGATCCTGCCCTCGTGCACCGAACGCACAGCTTGTGTTCCCATTCTCAGTGGTATGTGTTTGCTACACTTCTGCTCCCACTTTTTAGAGAGTCAATTGACCCATTGACAAAAGCTGGCAACCCAATCAAATCCATCCTTTGGGGGAGAAACATCTATGAGCAAAAGCGACGAAAGGTCACAGAATCGGGGAAGGATGAAACCTCAGGAATGATGGGATCTTCCTTGACCCAATGCGGACAAGGAGAAGTGAAGAGCACTTCCGTACCCATCATTCATCCATCCAGGCCCTCTGAGGGAGGGGTTGTACCACTTGCAGGACACAGGCGATAAGAGGTGTGCCAATACAAAGGAATATTTGTAGGTCAGGGTTCAACTGTGGAGTTCTTGATGTTCGCTCAAAGGACTTGAAGAGCAAACCCCACTCGCTTCTAGCCCTGATGATGTTGCCTAGTTGGCTAATGAAATGTCTTCAAGAAAAGAACCAAGCTCAATGATCACCAAGGACCCCACAGTCCTCCTCCCCCCTGCAAACTCCCCCCTTCTAGAACCAACAAGGCTACCTAGTTGGATAATGAAATGTCTTCAAGAAAACAACCAAGTTCAGAGAGTACCAGGGCCTACACAATTCCCCTCCTCCTCCTCCTCCTCCTCCTCCCTGTAAATCCTTCTCCTTTCTAGAACTGATTACATCACCTAGTTGCATAATGAAATGTCTTCAACAAAATAACCAAGTTCAGAGAGCACCAAGGACCCCACAGCCATCTGACCCCTCTCTCTGACTTTCAGGAATGCCACACCAATCTCTCTTTTTTCCCCCAAACTTTCTTCTTGGGTCTTCTAACTTACTGGATGGTGCCAGGTGGTTGAGTCCAGGAACTGCTGTTTTCATTTCTAGCCAAATCCCCAAAGTGGCTTATTCCTTTTGGGCGGTTGGGAAGTCTGGGACACTTCAAAGAGGGAGAAGGTTGACAGGGAGGGGGGAGGGTGACCCATTAGTCCAGTCCTTCCTCCTGCACTTCCTCAAAGCTTGACTCACGGACCTTGACCAGTTCCATCACCCAAGAACTAAACATCGCAACTGAACCTGGTAACCGAATGTACACATCGCTGCTTAGCCCTTCAGCAGCCTTGTTGCTAAGTAATCCAGTTGCGCAAACATGCACACACACAAATGCATACACACACTCTCTCTCTCTTCTCTCTCTCTCTCTCACACACACATGGCCTCCGTTCGCTGAACGTTCCCAGCTGTCTCTTCGCTTTCTTGTAGCTTTCTGTTCTTTTTTGCCAGGCAGGCCCAGTGGGCACCAGAGCTCCCTGGCAGCTGTGCACCTCAGCTCTCATTTCCCTATTTCCAAGTGATTTTGACTAGCATTCTTGCAAAATGATGACATCTGCTGCGAAGGGGAGCCGAGGCCTAGAGGAAACTGCAAGAAGAGTGTATGTGTGTGTGTGTGCGCGCGTGTGTGCGCGCGCACACTGATTCCCTCCCCTTGGCGACTGGTCTAGAGCAGAAACCCTTAATGGGGCATTTTGGTAAACGGCAGGTTGTTTCCTCCAGCAAACCTCTTGCTTCCTTGTCTTCTTCCTCTTCCTGATGCCCACAAGTTGATCCCAAGCACAGCAATCACCTGGAATGGAAAAAATAGTCAGAATTTTATTTTATTTATTTATTTGATTTGTCAATTACTTACAAGATAACAGGTAAGATAACAGATAACAGGAAACTGGTAAACATAGTTTTGAATACATGAGATGGATATGTATAAGAAAAATAAAAAGAAACAATAGGACAGGGACAGTAGGCACAATTGATGCACTTATGCCCAACCCTGGGCCTCTAACCAGCATCACTGGGGAGTGGATACTCCATGTATTATTTATTTGTATATAAAATTAATTGGCTGCCCATCTTACTATAGGGTAACTCTAGGTGTCTTAGAGTTGCATCTAAGTTAAAAATCAAAACATTTAAAAAAAAAAAAAGCAAAGAGACATCTTTGCACTGCCATCACCAGCCTGGTCTAGAAAAGCCCCTTGTCTCTTTCTCCCCCACCCTTCCTGCATGTGGCTAAATTTCCTTCTTGGGTGGATTAGGAAATCTACCCAGGGTGGCAAAGTCCGTTGGAGATGCAGCAGGGATAATGAGTAATTAATTGTGTTGGGTGATCTTTTGAGAGCAGGTGAGTACAGTACCAAAGAAGATGGTCTTCGCATGTCACTTCAAAGGATTTTCATTTTAAGTCATGTTTCTCCTTCTCCAAGTCCTTCTGCTGGGAATGGGCCACTTGTATTCCTGTTCTGCAGACCTTATAGATGTCCAGGCTCCTTTAATGTCACACAACTTAAGTGCCAAGTACTTTTAATTCAAATTCAACCTGCTTACCACCATAATGTTGATTTTGTAAGTCTGTGGGACACAGTTGTGTCTCCTAAGAGCCAACATAGCAGTATAGCAGTAGAGTTGGAAGGGACCTTGGAGGTCTTCTAGTCCAGCCTTTTCTTATGCAGGAGACCCTGTACCATTCTGGACAAATGGCTGTTCAGTTTCTTCTTGAAAACCTCCAGTGATGGAGCAGCTACAACTTCTCTCTAGCTATGCGACACAATTATTCTGATATGGCTGAAGTCTGCAACTTTGCCAGGGTTGGATCCAACTTTCTGTAGGATGAGGCTGTCCTCTTCAAGGCTGGCAGCCCTGGTCTAGAAATCAACTATGTGGGGGAAAAGCAGGAATTTGGCACAATGTTGCTTTAAAAGCTAAAACCCAAAGAATGGCCTTTTGTTTAGTCTGTTGAATAAAGATGGCAGAAAAACACAGAAGCCTCTCATTACCACAAGCAAGAATAGAAGTGAAAGAAGCACATACCAAGACTTATATATTTGTGCTTCAGGAACAGTTTGGGGATTAAATGCAGCTCTATCCAAGACTTCGTCTGAAGATCTTTTAGCAAGATGGGGAGAGGGTGGCATTTGAAAGTGTTCAACACGGCCCCCTAAGACAGGTTGAATGAAATGCTGCTCGGTTCAATGCTTTGCTGAACATGGCTGATGATAGGAAACTGGTAAACTGGTCAAATATTTCTGCACTGCTTCAAATAGACCACACTGATTCCCAGAGAGTCCCCAAACTAAGGGCACTGGGCCAAATCTCCCCAGGAGAAAAAGGCAATTTGTTTTGAGATGGGTTTCTTTTTTTTTGCTTAGGGAAGAGAATTTTCAGAAGTAGAGATAGAGCAATGTGATTGATGTGCATTAAATTACACACAGCACAAAGAGAAGGAAATCACACACTGATATTATTAGGATAGATTGCAGCAGCTCCCTGCCTGAAGTGAAAAAATAGTTCCTTCATACACTCTACGCTTATCTTCCTAGGAACTCACAGCTACAAGATAAAACATTAACCAATGAAATATGCAGATCTGAAGATAAACTTGCCAACAGCTATTGGCTATGAAAGAGATGACATGCAAATTTCTCAAGCATTGAGCATGGTTTCTATGCCCCCATCTTTTACGAGCTCCTGGTGGCATCTCACCAGCTTCAGTGCGAAACTGAAAGCAGATGTCCCAAAGGTGTTTTTTTCAAGAGGCAACTGGACTTTCTGGTTTTTCTTGGAAGATGTTTCACTTCTCATCCAAGAAGCTTCTTCAGCTTGAAGCCTTGGGACAACCATGACCTGGATGACTGAGAATCTCCATAGACTGAAAGCAGATGGAATCTCATTGATCAGAAAGCCAATTTACAATCTGTCTGGATCCAATCCTATAAAACCAGGCAATAGTTGGGAATCAACTTGGAAAGAGACCCTGAGTGAGAGTCTTCTGAGGTTGGACTGAAGCATGGGGTAATTTCCAACATCTGTAGGTAAGGCAAGGAGAACCTTCTCACTGACTTGGGACAAAAGCCAACATTTTACAGTCTTGGAGACTCACTCAAACTTTGCTTCTCAGGTGCTGCAAATGGTCATCATCATTGCATCAGTTTTGGCCTTCAGAATTTAGGCTCGGCCACTGTGGAATTGAGGAATGAGCTATTCCTGTTGCAATGCTATGGTCCCCGTCTTGCTGCAAAATTCAGTGAGCTGGGCCCTGGATCTATAGCAGCAAGAAACACTGAGGACAAGGGAAGGTCTGGAGGCTATAGATCAAGATGTTGACCACATCATTTTTTAATGAATCAAGTTGTTCTGATTGGAATGGTGCTTTCATTGTGTAGATGCAGGAACCCAGAAAGATTCAAGTGAATAATGGTGTGCTGGTCCAGAGAAGTATCTAAGTAATTCATCCTTAACAGAATGACAGAGTTGGAAGGGACCTTGGAGGTCTTCTAGTCCAATCCCTTGCTCAAGCAGGAAACCCTATACCATTCCAGACAAAACTTTCAGCGATGGAGCCAGCCCTTCCATTGATCAATTGTTCTCACTGTTAGGAAATTTATCCTTAATTCTGGTTGGATCTCTCCTTGATAAGTTTCCATCCATTACTTCTTATCTTGGAGCTTTGGAGACTACATTGACCCCATCTTCTTTCTGTCTTCTCCCTGCTCAGACAAGCAATGCTGATGGAGTTTCAGATACTTGACTCCTTGGATGGAGGGTTAAGGTAAGATGTCTCTAGGCCTTCTACCCCATACCTTATAATCTCCTAAATCATAGTCCACACTTTCAGTGTCCAGGATTTAATCTAAATCTGCAGAAGTAGAGAACTGATGGAATTTGCTGCCAAATTAGGTGTACATGTAGGGGTGGTTCCTTTTCCCCCATCTCTTTTGGAAACCCTGTCTATTTGTTTAGCTTCGACCTTCCAACTGCAATGCAGATCCAACTGGTTTCAACTGAGATTATATGATCTTCAATAAGAAGAAAATAAATGAATTTCAAGATAGAGGCTCAATCCTTTAATATGTTTCAAGGCTGGAACATGCCCCCAAGTGGTTGTATATATAGTAAATTAAGAACAGGTCAAAATGAGATGGATAGAGTTTTTGTAGTGGTCAGCTACCTTAAAAGATGTCAGTTCTACAAGATGAAACAGATGGCAGCCACTGGCTAATCTTCTGTAAAAAAGAAATTAGGTAAATGCATGATGGATTATCTGTTCATAACTCTTAGCCATGATGCTAGTTATCATTTTCGTAGATGTCAGCACTGCTCTTTGATTTGTACAGCACTCAAGAGAGTAGATTATTTAAGCAATAAAACACATCATATCGACTATAAACTTATGCACAATTAAGACACTGTAACCTAAAACAGCAATCAATGCCGTAAATTAAAAATGAATTGATAGCAAAATAGAAAACGCACTTGCAAGGGTAGTCTATTTTTTGGGGAGGAGGGCAGCTGATGATTGAAAAAAGGAAAAAATTGGAATAAACAGGCAATAAGGAAGTGAAGAAACAGTGTTCCTCAACAGAGTAGTCTTCCATCTACAGTGAAAAATGTGCTTCACATTCTTTCACATTGCAAAAAAACAACCACCCACCTCTAAATTAACATACTATATATCTTGATGGACTCTGAAGTTCTATGATTAGAAACTTATCAATTAGAGATCCAATTGAAAACTAAGGAGAAATTTCCTGAAAGTGAGAGCAATGAATCAGTGTAACATCTTGCTTCCAGAAGTTGTAAATGCTCCATTACCGGAAGTTCTCAAGAAGGGATTGGACAGTCATTTGTCTGAAAGGGTATAAGGTTTCCAGCTTGGGCAGGGGGTTGGACGAGATGACCTTTGAGATCCTTTCTGTAGTTCTGCAATTAACTAGGAAAAAATATCTGGGGGTACTTTATTATTTATTTATTTGATTTGTCAATCGCTTACAAGATAATAGGTATAAGTATAAACATGAGTAAGAATACAGGAAATAGCTATGAATAAATGGGAACAATAGGACGAGGATGGTAGGCATGATTATGCATTTATACATGCCCCTTACAGGCCTTTTTGGAATGGGGTGAGGTCCATAGTGGAAAGTTTGAGGTTAAAGGAGTGAGGGTTAGAGGATGTAACGACAGAGTCAGGTAGGGTATTCCAGGCATTGACCACTCTGTCGCTGAAGTCGTACTTTCTGCAATCAAGTTTGGAGCAGTTTACTTTGAGTTTGTATCTGATGTGTGCTCTTGTATTGTTGTGACTGAAGCTGAAGTAGTCATTGACTGGTAGGACATTGTAGCAGATCATTTTGTGTGCTATGCTTAAGTCCAACTTTAGTCCTAGCCCAAAATTCCAAGCTTGGTGATATAGGGCATTCTGTTGTGAGCCAAGGAGTGTAGTAATCTTCTTGTGTACTCATCTTGCGTTCTTCACTTGGTGAGGGATAGGGTGAGAGATATTGCTTGATGTTCAGTTTACTGCCCTCCTATAAAATATGGGGAAGGAAGGAGTGGACTATTAAAAACCACCCCAGAAGAAGGAAGGAAGGACTATTTTGGGAAAGAATGAGTGGACCCCTGCAGAAGAAATGACTTAGTTCCAAGAAAGATGGTAGAAAGATGAGAAAGGAACTCAAAATCACTCCACTTTGATTTTGTTGGGCACAAAATGTGACAGAGAGAAAGTCTGATGAACCACACATTAAAACAACAAAGAGCATTCTTCAAAAGGCTGGCATTCCCAGGGCAACTAAATAGAAATAGGATGTTGGGCATGCCAATCTGAAGATGAAATGGAGATTTGGGCCAGGAAAGAGGAATCCAGGAAAGGAAAACAAATCTCCAAGATAGCGAGGGCGAAATTAGATGGAAACTTTGCCTGCTCATCTGTTCCCACAAAAAGTTGGATCAACAAGTGTGATTTCCAACTGTGGTACACCACAGCACGCTATTTTTAGCCTCCAGCGGCAGAGCAGCAGTTTGGAAACCAAACTCTGAATCTATTAGCATTCCTGAGTGCTCATCAGCAGGCGGAACGACAAAGTGGGGAAAACAGGCTTCTCGTTTCTACCGACATACCGTGACAGCCGCCTGATGTGTTATTCTCCTATTAAGCCAACACTTTAGAGTTCTTGAGTCTTTGAGGAATGCCATCTGTAGTTAATTCCTGCAGGGATTGGAAACATGCCCAAAAGTTGGGTTGTGTAAAGGGGAAACGGGTGGATTTCCAAGGACCAAGAAGACCTCATTCAAGTCATGGTTGTCCCAATGGCACCGTTCAAAAGGCAACTAGACTTTGTCCAAAGTTTTGCAGTGTTAATTGAGCACCAGAAAAATAAACACAGAAGGCTGATGTTTCATTGAACATCTTTATAAATATAATAAGTAAATTTTACAAATTTCTTGTAGATTTCTCCAACATGGAGCAAAGTCAGCCAGAAACATGTTGCAAGTAACTTCAGTAGCAACTCAGGAACTCAGAAACACACATCAGTTTCAGTTTAGTTCAGCAGGCAGGCAAGCAAGCAAGTTAGTTTCATCCTCAATAGACAGACTCAGAGCTCAACATAGCTTCAGAGCTTCAGAGCTTAATATAGAGCCGGGCCTAGGCTATTTCTAGTTTCAGTTTCCAAACTGTCCTCATTGGCTGACTCAGTTGCTATTCCTATTCATTGGCTGACCTTGTTACCATGTTCTATTCCAGTTCATGAATATACTCTGACAGACTTTCTTGGGTTCCCCCCTCTCTGCCTTGAAAATGTTTCGCTTCTCATCCAATATGTTTTTTTGGTTCTGAAGGTCAACTTAGAACCGAAGAAGCTTCTTGGATGAGAAGCAAAATGTTTTTGAGGAAAAACCTGAGAATGTACAGTTGCCTTTTGAAGAACATATCTGGAACAAGCATGACCTGGATGGCTGAGAATCTCCAAAGACATTCTCCCAATTCTGTTGTTCTGTTAAAGCTCTTGGAAGTCTCTCTTCATGGACCACAGGGGACAAAGACTTGAAATCCCCAAGCTTCCCATCTGTCAAAGTCACCTTTGCTTCCTGAGGGTTCCCAACACCCTTTCAAGCTGTGACATTGTTGGCATGGCCCACAAGAATAAAGTGTCTCCCATTCTCAAGTTGTGAAGTGTTCTTTTCAGAAGAAGAGGGAGGAAAAGACAACCTTTCAAAACTGCCCTTTCAGAGCCAGGCACTTTGCCCTTTTCAGAAGAGCCAAACCTTGCAAAAGCAAGAATCTCACGGGGAGGATGGCAGGTGAGGAAAGAAAACAATTCAACAAGGGAACTGATTTAGCTCAGAGGGGGGGAAAAACAACAGTAAAATCCTTGTTAAGCAACACATCCAAACATTGAGATGTCAGCAGAGATGAGATCCTACCAGGTCAAGGTATCTCTTGTGCTTGTCAAAAATGGACCCAAACAGCTTCCATTACACCTGGTGGAAGGAGGGAAAAGTAGAAAGAAAGAAGAAATATAGGGACAGAAAAATGAAATTTGGCCATCGAATCTGCGGCGAGAACACTGCAATTAGCAGGAGGGTGTTTCAACAAACCAGCTTGAGTTCCTTCTAGAAGCAGAAAGAAATGGAAGCTGATTTATTTAATGGGATGTTTATAGATGGCGGGCCCTACCATTAGGCCAGCTTGGAGGTCACCTCCAGCAGCTGATGTGGGGTGTTGTGAATGAAAGCAAGTGGTGCATTGGTTCGTGTGCTATCATTATGGCATTTTCTCTGCCCAGCGTGAGGAATTGTATTGTGAGATTTAATGCCCGGTCTTGAAGTTAAGTTTGGTAAGAAAACAGTAGGTGAGGGAGCCTTGCTTTTCTTCAGTTTTAGTCCCCAGAAAAATATCTTGGGACAAGCCTCTGTTTATGGAAACCCTTAATGGATTTTTTTTGAGCCTTAATGAAAAGATACATTGTGGGGGAGCCCAGAAAGAAATATTAGGACAAGCCAAGGAAAATTGAACAAGTTGAGGGCTGGTCTCCACAATCTTCAGCTTTCTTAAGCTTCCTGTCCATTCATTGCTCTCAAGAAGGGGTGAGGCAGAACAATAATCTTTGCTTCTTTAGGGGTCTTACACAAGGTAATAAATAAAACGCCTGTCAAAGTGGAGAGCCCAAGAGATTACACCCCAAGCAAGGGTGGGATTCTACCGGTTCGGATTGGTTCGGGTGAACTGGATGTTAAATTTGTATCTGGTTCACCAAACCAATATTTGATTGGTTCCTCCCCTCCAAGGAGTCTCCACGGGGCCCAATTTCTATGCAGGTAAATGGAGGGTCTGCGCAGAGCCTCTGGGAGGGGGAAAAACAGGCCCTCCGGAAGTCCGGAAATGGGCCTGTTTCAGGCTTTTGGAAGGCCTCCAGCGCCCGGGAGAGGCCCTTTTCTCCCTCCCAGAGATCCGAGGGAAGCCTGTGGACCTTTGGGAAGGTGAAAATGGCCCTACCAGAAGTTCCGATAGGCCACGCCCATTATAGCCATGCCCACCCAGCAAGTAAGCAGTGAACCGGCTGGGATGCCAGCCTTTTGGGGAAGGCTCTTGCTTGTTTTAATGGGTAGTCCATCAGGGTTTCTCTCCACCACATTTTGTATCCAACAAAATATTACTACTTCTTGAGACCCTTTGAGAGGCCATGGCACTCACTCCTTCCCTCCCTCCGTCTCTCTCTCTCTCCCACTACAAAACAAGAAATAAAAACAGATGCGTCAAACTTCTAAGAAGACAGATCTATGCTTTTTAAAATAGGTGCAAAAGAAAGAAAGAAATCTCCTACCCCCAAATTGGAAATGCAACAACACCAACCTGGCTTCTCCTGGTGACATCAAATGCTGGGATTGTTGGCTGTTGAAAATTTAGGAGATCCAACAGTTTCCCACGGCTCCTTAAAACAAGGATTAAGTCTTCTTAGCAGACAGTTTTCAAAATTCTCCCAGTAGCAGCTGTTACAAATTCTACAAGAGTATCTTTGATCGGATCCATAATCCCCAGATTTTTATAACCGCTCAGAAGTGATTCACCATAATCCCCCAGGATGGTTGTGCCCAGAGTGTTGTTAGGATTGCTATTAAAAACACCAGGAGATATTTTGTCTTTATAAGATTGTTTTGTAAGATAATGGCCATTTCAGATGCTGAATGAGAAAGGGTAAATATTTACTGAGATTCTACATGGATGACTTTTTCTGGAATAAGTCCCAGGGTGAAAGTCAAAATACCTTCAGGATGTTGCGGGGAAAACATCAGTAGAGTACAAACCTTCCACTTACTACAAATGAATCCAAAATTACTGTGGCTAAGCCAGACACTAAGTAAGATTTGCCCCATTCTACAACCTTCCTTGCCACATGTGTTAAGGGGATCCCTGCAGTTGTTAAGTTAGTCACACAGATGTTAAGTGAGACTGGCTTCCCCATGGACTTGGTTGTCAGAAAGTTGCAAAAGCAGATCACATGACCCCCGGGACAGAGCAACCATCATAAATATGAGTCAGTTGCTGAGCATTTGATCATGTGGCCATGGGGATGCTGCAATGGTTTTAAGTGTGAAAAATTGTCATTTTTTTTCAATACCATTGTAGCTTTGAACACCACTAAACAAGTGGTTGAAAGTCAAGGATTACCTGTATCTCCCTCGCAGAGACAGGCTTCAAATTTTTCAGCAAAGGACTCTCTGCCCTAATGACTGGCTGGGAGGGCGTGGCTGGGTGCGTGTGGCCAACTTAATGTCACTTCTTTGCCCCAATTACCTAAAAAAAGATACATACCAAAAAGTTGTTTATTATTTCGTGCATTTAATACTTAAATAAAAGACTGCATGAATCCAGGCTTAATAACAGTGACTGTGAGAGGGATCTTGGAGCCTTAGTGGAGTTTCTGGCAAGTTACGTGATTCTTTTTATTTGGGAATTAATTCCCTTGGAGGCTAGTGGCTACATTATCTTGTTTTTTCAAAGGCTCTCCCTTGCAAGTGCTGAGTGGATTGTTTATCTAGCTTCCAACACTTTTACCAGATGTGAAATGCTCTTGGCTGAATGCCCAGTTCAATTAAGCCTATTAAGAGCTTTCCCTTGCTGCTTGTCTTTCTGAGGTTATTGGGGGCTCTTCAAGCCTCTTAGAGTCTTAACTAGTGGCTCTCCTGAGCACCTGCCAGCCCCATACTCCCTAGTAATCATTGTAATGTATCTCCAGATGGTAGAAGAACTGAGAACTGAGAGCAAAGCCCTACCATTCTCAGCCTCAAACCCATAAAGCAATTCCCACCACTAGTCTCAGCCTGGCCCCAGTAACATGTCCCTTTTATGGTCTCCAATGAAACTCTTACATCTCCCATGGACCCAATAGTTGAGGCCATGAACATTAAATCTATGGGACCCATTGGCCCACTCAGTCTATGGCAGTTGGCCGTCTGAGACTCAAAACATCTAATCGATGGCACCCCAACGTATCTCAGAGATCGTTCCTATAATTCTTTCAGTGACAGCTCTAAATTCCAGCTCGATTTTCACCACATTTCCTCACCTGGTTCTACCAAGCTAGAAGTGATTAATGCTTCTTGGAGCAGGAATGGCAACAGGGAGTAAGAAAAACGAAGCGCACGGTCAAGTGTAGCCCAAAGGAACTTCCTTGAGCATGAACTTTGATTTCAGAAGGGTCCCTCATGGAGGGAGGGAGCCAGAAAGACAGGCAAGGATCTCTCACCAAGGATTGTGGGTAGATGCAGACTTCAGCGAGTTTCTCCTCTGCTGTGTGTGCTTTTCCTGGCCAAGCAGTATTTATGTTCCTAGTGATGGATGGCACCAATGACTCAGCTGCTCAGTTTTCCAGATTGATTGGAGATCTGTTCCTTTTTTTTTTCCCCTCCAGTTTGGCAACTATTTAAAGCCAGGAGGTGCTGGACAATTATTCAAAGCCCAATAAAAACAGAGAGGTAGTTGTATGTGTGTGGTGTTGTTGTTTTTTTGAATTGTGTAGCTGGGATAATAAAATAAAAAACAAGCCACACGTCTCATGTTGATAAATGAGGAATTTCATCATCATTTCTGCAGCAAAAATGGACTTTAGGTGTTGAGCCTTTCCAGGCATGTTTCTGTTTTCTCATTTGCAAAACTCACGGATTCAGGTTTAAGGAGGCCGTGCATGTAAACAAGAAACTAAATCTGTCTGTAAAGGTAAAGGTTCCCCTCGCACATACGTGCTAGTCATTTCCGGCTCTAAGGGGTGGCGCTCGTCTCCGTTACAAATCTGAAAAGCCAGTGCTGTCCAAAGACGTCTCTGTGGTCATGCGGCTGGCATGACTAAACATCGAAGGTGCACGGAACGCTGTTCCCTTCCCACCAAAGTGGTCCCTATTTTTCTATTTGCATTTTTTACGTGCTTTCGAATTGCTAGGTTGGAAGAAGCTGGGACAAGGAACAGGAGCTCACTCCATGACACGGTGCTAGGGATTCGAACCACCAAACTGCCGACCTTTCTGATTGACAAGCTCAGCATTTTAGCCACTGAGCCACTGCATCCCTTTAAGTCTGTTTGTAGTTTGGGTTAAAAAAAAGAAAGAGAGAGATTACAGGTAGTATTTAACATACAACCATTTGTTTTGTGACTGTTCAAAGTTACAACACTCAAAAATGAGAAAAATACAAGAAATATCTAAAGTTCACCATGATGCTGTTGGTCTCCAAAAATGCCAATCTGGGACAGCATCGTTATGTTTAATCTGCAAACTCTCGGCCTACATTTCTGTGTTTTGTTATTGATTGAATAGTGTCATGTTATGGTATCACCATTTATTTTATTCTTTGCAGATTAGCACTGGCAGTTTGGAGGTAATTTCCAAAGCAACCCTTCATTTTTAAGCATATAATCTTAGAGTGGGTTTTTTTTGGTCAAGCTAGTGGGATGTAACAATATAGATTTAGAAAATGACTTTTTTGCAATTTAGTTTCCTAAAGCTTTCAGAAGCAATTTTAAAATACCCATCTTACTGGCAATTTCTGCTTTCTTGATTATTACTTTTTTTTTTTTGACAACTTCCATCTCTTGACGTTGCCGGCATTAATAGGGTGCCAGCAGTTAAGCAACACTCCTTATGCAAATGAGATTAATTAATTCTTTTCATCTGTTGCAAATATACCTCTGAACCCTATTAAAGTTATGAATATGCAAAAACCTTACCTTCTCAAAGACCCAGTCCCAGCTTGGCTGTTGGGTTCTAGTTAGCAGGCTGTAAATAGAAATGAAAAATTTAGTTTCCATTTTAAGTTCCATAAAAAGAGAGAGAGAGAGAGAAAAGAATCTACTGGTAATTAAGTAAATTATAGCGTGATACAGGAAGAGGATACAAACAAAGAGTACAAAAATCACTCATTAAGCTTAATACCAATATAGGAGCCAAAGGATGCTGTTTGGGTCTATCTGAAATCAGAAATTAAGCACGGTTCAATTTTCTGGACAGATGGAAGGCATGTTTTCCTCTTTCCTCATAGCTAGGGCTTAATTGAGATTTGAACTTGGTTAAGCCAACTAAAAGCAATCAATCATTTGACTACTGAGTACCTACAATCTGGAATGTTTGATTCTTCTCAACATGCTAGCTGGTGGTTCCATCAGTAGAGTAAAACATCTCTATTTGCAACAACCTATTTGTTGAACTACTATATACAACGTTAACCTAATGGACAGCTGCCCAATTTCTCAATTTTAACCATCTTAAAAAGTTGGGGAATCTTTAATCTGAAAATTCTTTACTCGATATGAAGGATCCAGGAAACCAACTGTTTTAGTTCTGGAACTAGGTTCTGGAGCTGTTTAAGTGAAGATTACCTGAACCGGCCGATTCCTTCTCATTAAGTTGAGTTTAATGAGACCCATTTACAGGGGCTGCTATGAATTTGGGGAGAGGAGAAAAGATGCACTAGTAATCCAAGACTTAAAACTTCCCAGAGTCATAGTCATTCAGCAGAGGGGTGGACTAGAACAGGAGTCTCCCAACTTGGCAAGTTTAAAACCTGTGGACTTTCGCTCCCAGGATTCCCCAGCCAGCCTGGGAATTAAAAGATAATCAGAGTTGGAAGGGACCTTGTAGTCCAGCCTGTGCCCAAGCAGGAGACCCTACACTATTTCTGACAGATGGGAGTCCAATGTCTTCTTGAAAGCCTCTAGTGATGAAGCTCCCACAACTTCCAAAGGCAACTTCTGTTCCATTGGTTGATTGTTCTCACTGTCAGAAAATTTCTACTTATTTCCAGGTTGAATCTCTCCTTGTTCAGTTTCCATCCATTATTCCTTGTTGGCCTTCGAGTGCCTTGGAAAATAACTTGATCCCCTCTTCCTCTCTGGGGCAGCCCCTCAAATATTGGAAGACTGCTATCATATCTCCCCTGGTCCTTGTCTTTCCTAGACTGGCCAGGCCCAGTTCCTGCAACCGTTCGTTGTATGTTTTAGTTTCCAGTCCCCTAATCATCCTGGTTGCTCTTCTCTGTACTTTAGAGTCTCGACATCTTTTTCTGGTGCGGTGGCCAAAACTGGATGCAGTACTCTAGGTGTGGCCTAAACTAAGGATTTATAGAGTGGTCTTAGTGCATCACTTGATCTCGATTGTATCCCTCTGTTAATGCAACTTAGGCTTGCATTAGCTTTTTTGGCTGCTGCTGCACACTACTGGCTCATATTTAGCTGGTTGTCCACTAAGACTCCAAGATCCCTTCCCCAGTTCCTGCTATTGAGCCTGGTTTCACCCAGTCTGTATGTGTCCTTTGGGTTTTTCTTGCCTAAGTGTAGGACTTTCCTTTCCTCTACATTGAATTTCATTTCTGAAATTCTTTGAATTTCATTCATTGAGTTGGATGCCACAAAACTTCACTTATGGGAATTGAAGTTCCCAAATCTTCAACTTGTCAAGTTTGGACTAGAAGGCTTCCAAGGTCCCTTCTAACTCTGCTCTTCTGTATTATGTGATTGACCACAGCATTCTTGATTCACCAGTTAGCAGTTGTCATCCAACCATGGGTGGGCCTAGCAGAATAACAGTATTTGGATGGAATGGTAGAAAACTGTCTTCCTTCTGCCTTCCAACATCTGAATCAGCTCAGAGTTAACCTGAAGCATTACATTTGTCACTCTTCCGAATGCTAAAATATCTTATTTCAACCCCTTGTGACAGCAAGAACAGAACAGATTGACATAACTAGATGAGGGTTTATTAAATCCACACAGGAAAGTTGGAGAGAAAGGAATAAAAATATTATCCTGGGACAGTTTCTTAGCCTGGTTCTCTCCATTGTATCTGACAGTATGGGCAATTGATTTGATTCTCTCTCTCTCTCTCTTTCTCTCTCTCTCTCTCTCTCTCTCTCTCTCTCACCATCNTTCTCTCTCTCTCTCTCTCTCTCTCTCTCTCTCTCTCTCTCTCTCTCTCTCACCATCTTTATATATATATATATTTTCAAATTGGAAAAGAAACCCAACAACTTTAGGAAGAGAAACTTGTTTTAAAATATTGCAATGTTAACCAAGAATGTTAAGAGACCAAAACTCTGGCTTTCTTCAACCACCAGATGCCAAACAAGTACTGCCTTGATCTGGGCTGGTAATAGTTATTATTTATTAAACTAAGTTATATAGCCAACCATCTCACGAGCAAGCTTCTCTGGTCGGTGTATGACAGACCTAAAAATGTTCTAGAATAGGTTTTGAAGTCTTGCCAAAAAACCTGCCCTGGAGGCAAGAGGTTCATCATTCCATAATAATCCGTTGACTTATTTAAAATCTTTTAGGGCACCTTGAAGTTCAATTTACAGCAAGACGTTTACATGCAGGAAACAGAATAATAAAACCACCATGATTAATGATTTAAAACAACCAAGCTGTGATTGAAACATTGGATTATAGTTTCTAGAATCAGCCACATTCATCATGAAAGCCAGAAGAGAACAACAAAATCAGATGGGGGAGAATTTGGGATTGTTGATTATAGTCTTTCCAAAAGCTTTAAGACTAGGTCCCACTGGCCGACGGACGCAAAACGTATGCATAAAGGACACAGTGGACGAGCAAAATTTTGGGGGTGGCTCCATCCTTTGTCATCTGCTTCAAAAAGTGGTGAAAATTTGCATAAACAGAATGGAAAAGAACGGACATGGGTAGTATGTAGCGGGGATGTTAAATGGATGTTCATAGGAAGCCTAGCGGATGTATATTGGATGCAAACCGTTCACTGCGTATCCTTTCTATTTCCGTGCTTCTAACGCTGTGTAGACATTCCGTGTACCTTTCGTTTCCTCCCTCTTTCCATTTTCAGCCGCAACGGATGTGAGTTGCGAGGATGTCCAGAGGATGCAGAGAGGATACAGTGGACGTTTAACGGATGATAAACGGACATAGAACGTTTGTTGCTCGTATGTCACGGATTTATATCGTACACGGCGGAAAGTTCATCCATTCACAAAGTTTTGTGCAGCTCAAAACCTCTTGCGTGGATGAAATTGCCGTGGACAGATGCTCGACGGATGGAGCGTATGAAACACGTATGCAGTGAGAGCACAACGGATGCATCGTGTTTTCCAATGGATGGCAAGCTTTTTTTAACGTTTTACATCCTCTTTGCATCCGTAAGTGTAGTGGGACAGGGCCTTTACTATTAGTGCACAAGTGCTTGGTTGGCCTTGAAGGGTTACAACAGTTGTCCTTTGTGGCTTGATGGATCCTTTGATCGTGATCTAGTTTTTCCATCTGGATTCCTGTCATTCACTCATGGTTTTCTTTCATTTTTTTCAACAACTGGACACACACTAGCATTCCTAGGGAGCCATAACACAGCTGGAGATCTCAGATATGGTAAATGCTCTGCTAATGCAAAAGGTTTCACCAACACATGGTTTACAACAGGCTACAGCTTCCTTAGTATTCAGAGGAAAAATGAGTTAAAATGTTTTTCAAAAGTGTGATTTCAAGCTACCATGTTGGTGATTTTCAAGGGGGCATTGCAAACACTTCTGTGTTGATCAATGATTGGGAGCCAGAAAGCCTGATCTGCTCTGGATCATCTAGAATCCTTCAGTATGTTCTCTTCTTGCTGCTTACTCATGATCTTCAACACCTAGGCAACAAGAAGAATTTCTGGGGAGTTTGCAAAGGAACAAGATCAACATCTAATCTTGTTTCTAAGAGTGCCCAATGCTCCATAGATAGTCATGCAGCAGTCAGAATTGTTGAAATGTTGGCAATCCAGTTATAAGACCTTCAAAAAGCTGAGCTGGGTCATTCTTCAAAAGATCTTACGTATGACATTGAGCTGTAGAACATCCCTACTTGATTCACAATGAACAAGATTTGTATACAGATGGTTGTGTGTGTATGTGTGTGTGTGTGTGGGGGGGGTCTGAAGAAGCCAGCAACCAGTCTAGTCAATTTAATTGCACAGAATGTAGGAAAGGAGTGAAGAATGGTAAATTGTCTTCTCAATCCCTGCAGGCAATGAGTTTGTTTCTTGAACTGTGAGGAGCAATTTCCCTTACTATTTTGAAGATGCAAGGTATTGTAGCTAATGGTCCTCAAGTTAACTTTTTTCTTATTTAAACATAGCTTCTGTCTAAATCAAGATTACTTCCTATCAGGTCCTGGAAGACCAGACAAGGAGAAACGAGATGGAGGAAGTTGGAGACTTAAGCAAAGGAAGCCAGGGGGCAGAGAGAGAGAGAGAGAGAGAGAGAGAGAGAGAGAGAGAGAGAGAGAGAGAGGGGGGGGGGGGGGGGNGAGGGAGGGAGGGAGGGAGGGAGGGAGGGAGAGAGAGAGAGAGAGAGAGATGGATCCACACTGCAACCCAACCATAGAGAAAGAAAACAAAGACCAAGAAAAATTCAATTATTCCTTCAAGCAGAACATCTGAAGAGAAGCTTAGAGGACTGGAACAATAACAATTACATTAATGGACTCTATTTGGGCAGCAGAACATCTGAACTTCTTCTGTAATGGAGACTCAGAAGATCCAAAGAGTTGGCTTTTATTTAGTTCTTTTTCCTTTAGCCAGAGACATCATTTCTTTCAAGGCAGAATGTTGATCCTGCAAAACCCTAGGAGAGTCAAGCCACTATGATACCAGCTGTGAAAGAAACTGTCAGAAATGACTTGGGGAAAACTCAGAAGTTATGTGCCCATCATGTCACAAGGGCTTCCCACTATTATGATGGGGAGATATTGTGACAAGACAGTATTCTTTCTTGTCTTCTACATCCTCTTTGCTGAATCACCTGAGGGAACCATGCCATTTTGCTTCCTGGCAAGCCCAGATTAGCTTACAAACAGTTGCTCTTTTAAAAGAAAATATTTAAAGCTGCCTGAATTTGTTGGATGTTTCTTCACTATTATTGTTTTGAGGAAATGTGAACAAAAAGTTTATCCTCAAACAGGAATTCTAGAATGAGGAAAAAATTGAGTTTCACCACAATTTGACTTATGTTGTGGTTCGCCGGCAGCCGGTGAAGCTGGCAGCGGAATTGGACAGCGGGGAAGAACGGGGATCAGTCCGGGAGTCTGGAGAGGACTCAGATGAGGGTCCTACATCCGATGCAGAGATGGGGCCAGGACCATCTGGGAGTGGGGTGCTGCCTCTGGAGCCTCCGGAGTCTGGCAGCAGCGAGGCAGAGGAACAAGGGGAGCCTGTTCCCAGTGGGCATGTGTGCAGAGCTGGTAGAAGGCAAGAGCAGCTGAGATGAAAGCGTTGACTCCGGAGTAAAGCTGGGAGGCAATTGCCCCTCCCATAAGGTATAAAAGACAGGAAAAGGTAGAGAAACCTTTGCAGGAAGCAAAGTCATTCATTCAGTTCAGATTCATTCTTGAAGCTGTTTGTACTTTGGTTGATTTTATTTTTAGTTCATTTGACACTTCTGTTATTGGGAGCACTTCACAGGAAAAAAAGGTGGGTGCTTATCTCGAGGGACTGTTTGAGATTCATTACCAGCTGGGAATGAAAACAATTCCCAGCATTGCAGTAAAATAAGACTTGTTTTTAAAATAAGTGTGTGCGTAATTGCAGCCTAGGAAGCCTTGGTCAGAACAACTTTTTATTCAAAGCACAGGAATAAATATTCAAAATTGCTTGCAGATCAACACCAAATCCTATCTGGACTAATTTACCACCACAACCCTGTGCATTGTTTGACCACGAACCCAACTTCTGGGAATCCATTGCCCAATGGAAGGAAGACTCAACTTCTGAGTCCACTTGTGTCTGTTTCCACCCCTACACCTGTTTTGCCAAGATATTGGGCGAATAATAAACTATTAATTACTTCATTTCTCCTGGAAAATGGCAGTGAATTGTTGTGGGTGGTTTATTTTCTTTTAATACAGGGAATTGTGGCTTTTTTCATTGGGCCAATTGAGGAACTTGGAGCTGACATCACAATTCATTTTCTCCATGACTGATGAAGGCAGCTCTCCACATCACACAGTGCATACAAATCAGGGCGCCTTTCCCTGGTGCTGAGGGGCAGGCTATTCATCTTCAGGCCAAGCTCCTGAACAGCAGAGAGGGAGAGAGAGGGAGAAAGAGAAAGAGAAAGAAAAAGGAAGGGGAGAGAAAAAGGAGAAAGAGAAAGAGAAAAGGAAGAATAAGAAACAGAAAAAGAGAAGGAAACAGAAAGAGAGAAAGAAAGAGGAAGGAAGAAAGGAAGAGAAAGAAAGAAAGAGAGAGAGAAAGAGAGGGAAAACTAGAAAGCATGAGAGAAAAATGAAAGAAAAGGAAGAAACGAAGGAAGAAAAGAAAGAGGAGAAGAGGGAGATGGGAATAAAAGACGAAAGAAAGAGAAAGAAAGAAAGAAGAAAGAAAGAAAGAAAGAAAGAAAGAAAGAAAGAAAGAAAGAAAGAAAGAAAGGAGAGGGTGAAATAGAAACCAAGAGAGAAAGATGAAGGAAAAGGAAGAAAGAAAAAGAAAGAAAGAGGAGAGGGAGGGAGGGGGAAAGAAAGAATGGAGAAAGAGAATGAGAGAGAGAAAGAAAGAGAGGGGAAAACTGATTTTCAGCAATTGTTTCAACCAAATTGCTTCAATGGCTTGATCCAAAGATTGTCACTGTCATTGCGTGACGTTTGCACAAGCAGATGCTGGAACTCTTCTCTCTTCCTCCAAACAGGAAGAGGCCCAGGACCTGTTTCTAGGATGGTCCACTCAGAAAAATGTTTCCCCCCTCCAAGAGCTCAGCTACCCACCATATCTGTATGTTCCTGCACCCTGCAGAACATGAGCAGCTACACATCAGGGATAAAAGTGCACACCACATTAACAAACAAATAAAACTTTATTTTTTCTTGATACATCAATACACAGATTGCCACTTCCAAGCTTAAAAATAATTCTTGCCTCAGTTTCTCCATATGGAAGAAGGAACATTAAACAGAAGGTGGAGCAGATCAGATTGGTTTTTGCAGGTGAGGGGCAAAACCCACCCACCTCTCTTTAAATGGCTGGTCATTTGTCTGGATTGCACTGCTGTCATCTGGACAAATAGACAGAAAATATCAGAACAATATAAAAAAGAGGGAGGAAAAACCCAGTCAGAATAAGACGTGGAAGATCAGAGAAATAGATGTAAATATAATGCTTCCTTTTTGAGCAGCTGTAGAGGAAGGGAGGGAGGGGGAGTTAGAAAGAAGGAAGGGAAGGTCAGAAGGTAGGAAAGGATAGAAAGAAGAAAGGGAGGGAGGAAGTGGTAGAAAGAAGGGTTAGAAGGGAAGAAGTGAGGGAGGGAAGGAGGGAAGGACAGATGGAAGGAAGGGAGAGAAAGAAGGAAGGGAGGGAGGAAAGGGAGGGAAGGAGGAAGTGTTAGAAGGGATGGAGAGAGGAAGGAGGGAAGGAAAGGACAGATAGAAGGAAAGAGAGAAAGAAGGAAGAAAGAAAGGGAGGGGAGGGAGGGTGGAGGAAGTGGCAGAAGGGTTAAGAGGGAGGGAGAGAGGAAGGGAGGGAAGGACAGTTGGAAGGAAGGGAGAGAAAGAAGGAAGGGAGAGAGGGAGGAAAGGGAGGGAGGGAGGAAGTGGTAGAAGAAAGGGTTATAAGGGATGGAGAGAGGAAGGAAGGGAAGGACAGATAGAAGGAAAGGAGAGAAAGAAGGAAGAAAGGAGTGAAGGGAGGGAAGGAGGAAGTGGTAGAATGGTTAAGAGGGAGGGAGGGAAGGACAGATGGAAGGAACGGAGAGAAAGAAGGAAGGGAGAGAAAGAAAGGGGGAGGGAGGGAGGAACTGGTGGAAGAAAGGGTTAGAAGGGATGGAGAGAGGAAGGGAAGGAGAGATAAAAGGAAAGGAGGGAGAGAAGAAAGAAAGAAAGAAAGAAAGAAAGAAAGAAAGAAAGAAAGAAAGAAAGGGAGGAAGTGGTAGGAGAAGGATTCGGAGGGAGGGAGGGAGGAAAATTAGGTTACTTCTTCAGAAAATAGGCAATACGCAGAAGGATCACTCCAAGGCCCTGAAATATCCAGAGTGCAACTGAAAAGGGAGAAAAGGCCGGTTCCTCTCTATGGATTGGGGCCTCGGCAGGCGTCCTGCGAGCCCATCTCCATCTGTGAGCCCCGAGCGGTTGAGGCAGGGCCGGCACTTCCCGGCGGGAGCGAATAAGGCAAGGTCTGGCGCCCGAAGAGTTCGAGGGTGACCGCACTGAGGAAGGCGGGGATGCTGTTCTGCTGCAGGAGGTGAAAGTCGATCAGGTCACGGACCGTCTGCGAGAATTCGGTTTCCAGCAGCTGCATCTTTGCCCCAGAAGCCTGCGTGGGAAAACAAAACGAGGAAACCAAACCAAACAAAAAAACAGGGAGAAGAAAAGAGAAAGGAAAGGAAAACCATTATTTTCCCAATGAGGCCATTTCCCCCTCCAAACCAGATTTACGTTGTAGCATGTTTGCTGTTGCTATCCAATTCCAATCAAGGTAATTTTATCTACTGCTGGGCAGGTGTTCAACACGCAATTTAATTGGGCCATTATTAAAGCTTCTGCATCTCCACAGTCCCTGAACAATAATACCCCACGCACCAGCCTCAGGTGAATAATGAATTACCCAGCGATGGAAGAAGGCGGAAAATGTTTTGAAAACTAACTTGAAAGGACCCATCAAGTGAAGAGGGGCAGGAGAAGAGAGTGCCGCAGAAGGCAATCGATCGAGAATGCCGATTCCCACGGGGGCGAAGCGAAAGACAAACATCTCTTTCCTCTGTCCCAGAAAAGACGGATTGTCTTAACCCATCAATGGCTGCCTCCTCCTCCTCTTCCTCCTTGCCATTCTTCTCCCTGCCTTTCCCTCACTTGGGAAGGTCTGATAATCCAACTGGAAGGGTCTACGACAACTCACCGTGGGCAACTTTCCGCGGGACAAGTTTGCTTTGACTAATATCAAAGCAACAGTGGAATAGAATCATGAAAGAAAAGGATGCTAAAGGAAGGACAAAATGAAATGTGAAGGACAACCATCAAAACAATTGTTTTAAATAGTAAAACTGAATTTTCCCACAGCAAATTGGCCATGTGGCCAGTTGTCCTTTTCCACAACTGGAGACCTCACTTCCATTATATTTCTAAACGACTCCACTCCAACCACAAGACATGAGAGAGGGCAATTCTTCTAATCAGGGAAGGCATCTCTTCAAAGGAGATAGAAAGCTTCCCAGGATCAGCCTGGAAAATAGTATGAGGTTTGTTTGGAAGCCCAACCTCAGCTGAAGGGGACTATTGGAGTTATTACATAACGCCACTCAATATATGGTTCAAATGATACACTTATATACTGTGATTATCTAGTTCTTAAGATAAAGGTAAGGGTTTCCCCAATCCCATTCTGCCCAACTCTAGGGCACAGTGCTAATCTCTGTGTCAGGATTCCAGCAATGACCCCCATTTAAATCATGAATCTCGAGCCAAACTTCCAAAACTGAAAAAGGATTTATTGAGAGTTAACATGCTGGCACTGCCTGGGTGTAGCTGACTCTGAGACACATAATTCTTTGAAAACATTTAAGGAATGCAGTTTCGGTTTTGCCAGCTGCTACGCTGCTTCCCCTCCCTTTCTTGGCCGAGAGAGGCAGCGTTGCCCAAAGACTTCTATGGGCATGTGGCTAGGATGGCTATATGCTATATGCCAAGGCTCATGAAACGCAGTTACTTTCCTACCAAAGTGGTACCTATTTATCTACTTGCATTTGCATGCTTTTGAACCGCTAGGTAGGCAGGAACTGGAGCCAGGAATGGGAACTCACCCGTTGGGTAGAGCTCAGGTTTCGAACCCATCTGTCAACTTTCAAGCTGACAAGCTCAGCATCGTTAAGCATGGAGCCATCCATGCCCCTCTAATATACAACTACACAATTATGTAGGACAATTATATAGTTATGTAATTATATATCTCATATAATATATATATATATATACCTAGTAATTATATAGTTTTATAACTATAATTATATTGTTGTGTAATTCAGTTAGATAATTCAATACAGCTTCAAGTTACACTTCAATTATAACTCCATAACTCAATCACCTTGAGTTATTTGTGAACAACAATAAAAGCACACTAGAAATCAAAATGAATAGATAATAAATAAATAAATAAATAAATAAATTTAAAAAAAAACTTTTGCAGAGATATGACTGAATGGATATTTGCCACAACTGGATTTTGATTGTGAATTAATTGGAATGGAAGAAAAAGCATCGAATACAGGTTTAATTTGTGGATATTTAAATTAAAATTTTTGGAGGGTTTGTGGAAGGTGGTACATTCTTGGCTTGTAGACATCCTCCACCATCTTCCAAGCTTGGGTCTTTTCAGTCCATTGTCTAAAAATTCCAAACTGCACAGAGTCAATGATTGAGATGGGTGGCGATGGAAATTGAATGAACCAACTTAGAAATGAGAAATGTCCTAACAGTGAGAACAATTAATCAATGGAATGGTTTCCCTTCAAAGGTTGTCGAGGTTTTCACAGGAGGTTTTCAAGAAGAGACTGGAGAACCAGCCTGGAATGATATAGGATCTGCTTGAGCAGGGGGGTTGGGCTAGAAGACCTCCAAGGTCCCTTCCAATTCTGTTGAATGAATGAATGCATAAAAATGCCTAGAATCAAACTTAAAGATTCTTTGCCGCTGATTTGCCTTCTTTTCCTCCAACGCAAAACCTATTTTTAATCCCGCCAGCACTTCTAGAGAGTGTCTTCTAACACACCCGCAATAAATGCACAATTGGCTGCCTGCGACAAGGTGGGCTTTCAAATTTCAACTCTTGGCATCCTTCGGAGGAGCCTTTAGCACAACTGCCTTTCTGCTTAAGACAAGATTCACTCTCCTTGTGGAAAGGAGTGCCTCATCCATCTTCCTTTTAACACTAGAAACTGGTAAATTATTCAGGGCTTTAAATATAAAAGCCGGCTGGGGAATTCTGGGAGTTGAAGTCCACATATCTTAAAATGGTTGAGGTTGAGGCACACGCTGCCCCAGACAAAGGATGTAAAGTTGTAAACGCAAGGATGAATATTTGAATAAGGCAGAGATGCATTTGCAAGTCAGCTCCGATCCTGACCCTGTTAAAGTAGCCATCTTCGGCCTTTTAGGGTCTTACTTCTTGTACTGGCAGACATTTCATGACCAGGTGAGACAACATCACCAGGGCAAGGGGGTGCGGTGGTGATTTATACAGTCATTTGCTCTGCCAGGTGTGGTTTCTTCCTTGGAAGCTCATCTGGTTGCAACATCTTCTACCTTGACTCTATGGCCAAAGCAAGATAGAGTGGAATGAAACTGATGGGGGCAACTGAGCATGGTCATTCTGAGCTTGGCTTCTGGTCGCTCTGGGCCAGCTTCTCACTGAAAAGGAGGCCAGGAGGCCAGTGGAAGGAGAGGACCTCCATGGCCATCATCTCACTTGCAAGGTCCTGTTCTGGTATTGTAACCTTGCCGTGAAGGTAGCGTTGAGATTCATGGTTGATGTTCCTTCTCTTCATTACCTTGAAGACTTGACATTGATCTTGCAAAGACCTTCTCCCCCACCCTCCTCCATTTCAACCTTCCAGGAAACTGGGGAGGGTTCCTTCTGAGATGCTTCCTACGCCCCTTTTCTTCTGCGGGCCTAGAAACCATTTTTCTAAACCAATGTCCAGCCTGCAGCTTTTCCTCCTGCCTATCAGAGTTGGAAAGGACCATGGAGGTCTTCTATTCCAACCCTTGCCCTGGCAGGAAACCCATGACCATTCCAGACAAATGGTTTTCCATGCTCTTCTTAAAAAACCTGAAGTGTTGGGACATTCACAGATTCTGGAGGAAAGTTGTTCCACTGATTGATTGTTCTGTCAGGAAATTTCTCCTTACTTCTAAGTTGCTTCTCTCAGTAGCCTTGCTTAGTTTCTACCCGTTGCTTCTTCTCCAGCCTTCAGGTGCTTTGGAGAATAGGTTGACTCAGTGGTGGTATTTAATTTTTTTACTACCGGTTCTGTGGGCGTGGCTTAGTGGGTGTGGCTTGGTGGATGTGGCAGGGGAAGGATACTGCAAAATCCCCCTTCCCTCCCCACCCCACTAACCTGCTTTCCAGCTCTGTTCTCCTGTGCAGGGCAACCAAAGGAGACCCAGCCGATCAGCAGGAACTCAATGGAAGGCAGAGATTAGAGCCAGTCAGAGGTGGGATTTGCCGGTATTCCAAACTTCTCAAAATTTCCAGTATCGGTTCTCCAGAACCTGTCAGAACTGGCTGAATACCTCCTCTGTTTGATCCCAGTATCCAGAGCTGAGCCTGCTTGTGTTTCAAGATCAGTCATAACCAATTAGATGCTGACACTTATTGATTAACAAATGCTTGTGCCCAACAACAAATAACTTACAGGAATAAATTACAGGAATGGGATATGTCTTGTCTAATGAAAAGAAGGACTAGGGGGAGACATGATAGCAGTCTTCCCATATTTGAGGGGCTCCTACAATGACAAGGGGAGCCAATCTATTTCCCAAAGCACCAGAAGGCAGGACAAGAAACAATGATTGGAAACTAACCGAGGAGAAAAGGACAGCCCCTTGTTTCTTCTCTCCTATAGGCCAGTGGGAAATTGCAACCTTAACATCACCATCCTTAAAATCCAAGGCACCATCTTTCTAATCTTCCAAAATATATTCCGGAAGCTTACGTGGATTGAGTCCATGTCTGGTTAGTACCTGACTGAAGTTCAAGATTCATCATGGAGAAACCAGCCCCTTTCTGCAGATTTTAGGCCAAGTCAATGTACCGTGATGAGTTTTCTATGAATGTAGCAATCCATATAATCTGTCCAATCTCTTCTTAAAAACTTCCAGTGTTGGAGCACCCACAACTTCTAGTGGCAAGCTGTTCCACTGCTTAATTTTTCTCACTGTCAGGAAATTCCTCCTCAGTTCCAGGTTGCTTCTCTCCTTGATTAGTTTCCACCTGTTGCTTCTTGTTCCCCTTTCATGTGCTTTGGAGAATAGGTTGACCCTCCTCCCAAGATCTTATACACAGAGCCTATGTCAACTGGGGGAAACCATGTGGCACAACTGTAGTATAAAGGCATAGCTTGTTTAAATAAATGTTTTGCTTGGTTTTGAGGCTCTTCTGCTTCTGCCTTAAATACCCCAAAGCTGTTTTGATGGCTCACAAGAGTTTTCATGCCCTTGCCACAAAAAATGCCTCACGTCATTTGGGAAGATCTTCTCCAATACTCCCAGAAGGTCATTTCCAGAAGTTGCTGGAGCATCTCAAAGGGATATGAAGAGACCTCAAAAAGGCAAGCTCCTTTTCTTACACCCAGTGAGCCAAAATAGCATTGCCAGTTCAAATCAAAGCACTTAAAAGACGTTCACTTCGCACAGACCCAGGAGCAAATTCGCAGGGTTAAATCATGTCTTGCTAATTTTTTTCACACATCTGCTCTCTTCTTGGAACATTTCCTTCCATCCCATTCTCGTATGGCAACACTTGTGCTCGCCCTGTCCAGCTCTATTTCCGAGTTTGGTTTCTTGTTTCCTAAATCCCAATTCAACCTGACTTAGATCCTGTTGCAGACCTCCAAACCGATGTTAAAAGCAATATTTTTCTTTCTCTTCATTTTACATCCTCCCCCCTCTAGTTTTGACCTTTTCGCTGGAAAATCCGTTGGGTTTTTTTCTTTCTCCTCCTTCCCCTCTTGCTTAACATTCTGAGATTTTTCTAAATGTCAGCAGGCTCACTGTCCATGCACAACAGCCGTCTCTGGAAACACAAGGCTGCTTCTTCAGACAAACCCCTGCTGGAATTTTGATGTTAAAAATGAAAGGCTGGGGAAAAGAAGGGAGGAAAAATGGTGGGGTTTTTTGGGAAAAAGGGAGGTGAACATTTTCCCCTCTGATTCTAAGAAGAACGTAAGAGGATCTCCTCCTCAAACAACAGCCCCTTTCTCCTCTAAAATGGGGGGGGGGGGTTAGAAGGCAAAAAAAGAGGAAGAAGATTCTAAATAATGAGAGAAATCCAGATGTGGTCAAAATAATTCCAGCTTCAGAAAGGACATGTTTGTGCTTAGATCCCGATGGCTCCAAATTCTATTTTTCTTGTCGATGTTTCTTATTTCCTCTGGTTATGTGTTGGTGGATAGTTACTCCAAACATCAGACTGACCACTGTTCCCTGCTGGGCGTTTCAATTATTTGGGACACTGTTGGTTGATTTACTGATTTATGACACTGTTTTGACACTGAGCTGCTTCTTAGGGCTCAAGGCCACTGACACAAAACAGGGCTTGAAGAAACGAGAAGGAATCCGCAGCCGGTCAACCAGGGTATATTCTAGAGGATGATCAATTGCAGCAACGCATCTCACCTTGCACTGAAATGTGAAGACATAGCAGAAAACTATAACTAGTTAAGCTGCTTTTTGTGAAATAGGTAGAAAAATGTCCCAGGTATGTAAGAATTCCTGAAACAGTCACAACGTTCATGATTTCCAGAAGCACCTTCTGATCACCTTCCCAAGTGGTGAAGAACCAAGACAGTAGAAGGGCGATGAGAAGAAGACATCACAAAAAGGAGCTGTAGACTCCTGAAATGTCAAACAGGTGAGTTCTAAAGAGTTGTATGTTTGCTCTAAATTTTTTACTCTGAAAGGGGGGGTGAGAGAAACACTGTGATCAAAGTTCCTCCTCTCCCTCCCCAATCTCAACTCTTTAATCAGCTTCCTCCAAATATCAGGTCCCCAGGAAGAAGTCAATCATTTCTAATGAAAGGTAAGTTGTAAGAGAAATTAAAAACGGGAAAGGAGGAATATGGATCATGGGATATGGGGATGGTGGCAGTTTTTGGGAGATGGCTCAGCATGTTGGGTGATTTTTAAATCTTAGCAACTGATAGGTCTTGATGTCTCAAGTGACATCATCATGCTACAAACATCTCCTGCCCCAGGACGGTTCAACAATTCAAGGATGCTTTGCTTTTGATCCATCAAAGAAAGACGTGTTTTCTACATAAAGCCTTCCACTCCTTGTACGACCAATTTCTTGTCTACAATATTTCTTTTGTACAATGAGAGTGGTTTTGTTTTTACACACACACACAAACACACATGCACACACACACACATAATTGCTTTTTGCCAAAACCTCTGACCTTGTGTTGCCAGCTTGATATATAAAGCGAACTTACGATGCAAAAATGACATTATTTCCAGCCAAGGAAAAAGCTATTTTTTACCCCAGAGTTGGGTTGGAAACTGGAAATAAACTGAGTAAAAAAAGGGGAGGTTGGAATCGGCAAAGACCAATGTGAAGTTCTAAGCAAGCTTTCTGGCCAACCTAGGTTCTTCTCATCATTTGAAAACCAGCATTCCCTTTGGTCCTGAGGACTCTCAAGGATGGGGAGGGGAGACCTGCACGAAAACCAGAAGAAGATGAAGACCCTGGAGGAAAGCCACACTCAATTTCTATATGACAGTGCCACGAAAGCAACTTTTTCAGGTCAAGAATGAGATGGAAGTAACATCGAGGTTACACGATTCGTCTGACTACCATCAAACTACAATTCTCCAACCAAGTTGATTTAGAGATCCTGGAATAGTGGTGCAGCTTCATCTGAAGGTTCCCCGCCCCTCTTCTGAGAAAAGAGCTCCAGGGGTATCCCTCTCTTCATGGAATAAGATGCTTTTATGTCTCTAAGTTGATGGTCAGAGGATCAGGATGTGGCACAGATGCTGAAATACCTCCGATCCAGAAGACCAGCTGAGTAGGAAGCCACCAATAACACACCTTATGGTTCTCCCCACCAACATTAGTTTTCTTCTCGCTCTTTTCCTTAGCTTGCATAAACACACACACACACACACATACACACACACGAGTATATAATGATGAAAAACCAGTTGAAGCTCTCCGCTCAAAGTATTTACTTCAATGATTCACAAGGCAGGTGGGCTGATGAAGACCTCAAGTTCTACCAGCTGCCTGCTTTAAATCAGCTCCCTTGTTTTCCGTGACAGACTCATCTCTTTGAAAGGGACCGTGGGGGTGAAGCTAAACCAGGGTTATGGGAGTCAGGAGGGGGAACACAAGAGAGGCTGGCATCTCAGGAAGGGGAACAACGGCTTCACAATGGCACAGAAGATCAGCAGGGAATGATTAATCCATTGAGTTGAGTTTCCCCCCACGTTCTTCCAAGAGGAAACGAGGGTGGCAGAAAAACAATCTCCCCGAAGGGAAACAGCTGAAGAACAAAAGAAATGGAGTTCAACGGAAGCAGATGTTTCCACCATCTAGATCGGTGTTAACCCTACTGACTGGTAGCATCTCCATTCAGAAGGATGAGCACTGAGTCATGTGGATCAGGCTGGCTGCTCATAGGGGAGCTTCACACAAGGAAGGGAAGCAATTATGAGCGGTTTTTTCTCTCTCTCCAAAGCCTCACCATTTCAAAGAAGGCCTGCTCAGGCTGGAGTAGCAAACCTCATCTGTACTTCACACTAGGTTTTGTCATCTTTGCTCTTCTAAGTTCTGATTTCATCGCAGCTTCGTGCCCTGAGGCAGAACTTCGATATACATTAGAAAACAAGAATAGCAATATGTGTTTTGACACTTTCAGGCAAAGTCACGAACGTTGAGCAGAGGATGTGGGTCTAGCAAAGAAGGAGAGGGAAGAAGTCCCTGCTTGAATAGGATAGCAGAGTTGGGAGGGACCTTGGAGGTCTTCTAGTCCAAACCTCAGCTCAGGCAGGAGGCCCTCTACCATTTCACACAAATGATTCTCCAATTTCTTCTTAAAAACTTCCGGTATTGGAGCATTCACAACTTCTGGAGGGAAGTTGTTCCACTGGTTGATTTTTCTCACAGCCAGGAAATTCCTCCTCAGTTCTAGGTTGCTTCTCTCCTTGGTTACTTTCCATCCATTGCTTCTGGTCTTGCCTTTGAATGTATTGGAGAATAGGTTGACCTCCTCTTCTTTGGGGCAGTCCCTCAAATATTGGAACACTGGTTATCATATCACCCCCTAGTCCTCCTTTTCATTACACCAAATAAACCCAATTCCTGCTCTTCATATGTTTTAGCCCCCCTTTTCAAATAAAGGGTCAAGGGAAACCCAGGGTTGCTAGGGAAGTTCACCCTAATTGCTCCTTTGAGAGCTCCAAGTAATTAAGCAAAAGACCATTGGGTTGACATGTTCTCAATCTGGTTTCCCAGCACTTTTTCTTCTGTAATAATATCTTTCTTCACCACCAGTGTTCTGGGCCTTCAGAAAACCAGACAGACCTGACCAACTCAAAGCTGTCCAGATAACTGAACCTAATTTCCCATCACCCCATAGCCGAAGGAAAGGGATACTGAGACATATATTTTAACAACTCCTGGAAGACTACAAAGAAATAAGTACTTTCCAGATTATGGTGGTAGCTCTGAGAAGAACCAGTTAATTTCTGGAGTATTATTTGATGATAGCCCCAAACCTTTGAGGCACACCAGGAATTCTGTATCCATTGCACCAGCCAGTTCACCATCCTGAGAACATTGTTTTAAGTGGAAAGGCAATTTTTTTCTCCAACCTCCTTTTTAGTAGTTGTCAACAGTAGGTCCTGGGAACTGTCAAGCATACTGGAGATGAAGCATGTCAAAGCTGGACAGAGGGCTGGAGGATATCCACAGGAGGTTCAGGCAAAGGTCAAATCCAGGGTCAAGTTGCATGCTATTAGCAACTGCTACATCCCATCTTTCTTTTGGGCTCAGAAGCTTGCAATATCTACTAAAACACAATGCGCGTTGCAACACCACCACTGTCATTTCCACCACACGTTTCTTGCACCACAAAGAAGGAGCAGCAAACCACATCCACCCACCCACCCACCTATCTTTCTATCCATCCATCCATCCATCCATCCATCCATCCATCCATCCATCCATCCATCTATCTATCTATCTTCCCCAAAGAAGAGGAGGCTGCCACAAAGAAGAGGGAATCAATCTATTCTCCAAAGCACCTCAAGGCAGGACAAGAAGCAATGGGTGGAAACTCATCAAGGAGAGGAGCAACCTAGAAATAAGGAGAAATTTCCTGACAGGGAGAACAATTAACCAGTGGAACAACTTGCCTCCAGAATTTGTGGGTGCTCCATCACTGGAGGTTTTTGAGAAGACATTGGACAGACCTTTGTTTGGAATGGTCTAGGGTTTCCTGCCAGGGCAGGGGTTGGGCTAGAAGACCTCCAAGGTTCCATCAAATTCTGTAATTCTATTCTATTCTATTCTATTCTATTCTATTCTATTCTATTCTGTTCTGTTCTGTTCTGTTCTATTCCTATTCTATTCCTATACATCCATCAATCTATCCTGACCCATGTTGACCTCAGAAGCAATCAGACAGCACAACAGTCCCTTTTTGTTGAATAAACTTAAAAGGTCTCCTTTGAAACAAGATGGGCCATATTTTTCTGATTTTAACAGCTATCACTGGCTTCGGTCTCTCCTCCAGGATTGCAGGTTGACTTGGGAAACGATTCAACAGATCAGCAAGCCATGCCTAGCAGAAAACAGAAGAGGAACCGCTGAGAGGATCAATTAATTTGACAGCCTTCAATGATATTTTTCTCTCCAAGTGAGGAGAAATTCATTACTGTGCTAATACTTAGAAGCTGGGAGTCATATGGAGCTGAACTGAAATTCTCTTCTCGCTCCAGTGACCTGCTGCTTTCTCCAGACTGCGCGGTGAAAAAACCCAAAGTTAATTTCAGCATTTAAAGTGGAGGGTGTCCAACCTTGGCAACTTTAAGGCCTGTGGACTTCAACTCCCAGAATTCCCCAGCCACAGGTCTTAAAAGTTGCCAAGGTTGGAGACCCTCCTGATTTAGAGCAACAGTTGACGTGAGCAGGCTGATGAGTGAATGACAGCCAGGAATAAATTGCGTTCAAATGACATTCCTGTTGCTTTTGATCTGATTGTCCTTTGCTCACCGTCTTTCACGAAAGAGGTCTCAACGGTTCCATCAATCAACCCATGGAACAGAAGTTGCCTTCAGAGGTTGTGGGAGCTTCATCACAGGAGGCTTTCAAGATGAGACTGGACTGCCATCGGTCAGAAATGGTGTGGGGTCTCATGCTTAGGTGGGGGTATTAAGGTCTTGGGATTTAAGAGCCGATCAGCAGTGAAGCTGACCAGATGTGGCTGATGCAATAGGAATGAATCAGCATAACATGGGTATTTCCCTTTAAGACTGGGGATGGGTTCTATCCCTTTAAGAGGTGTTTATATAAAGGCAGCCATTAGAGGGTGAGTTTTCTCTCCTTGTATCCAGTATCCATTGCAGAGTTCTCCGTGTAGAGTTAAGAAGAAAGATTGCTTGTAAGGTATTTGCCTACCACATATATTTCTGTATATAACTGTTGGAGATAAACCACTGTTAAATGTCTACGTCTCTGTATGCTGTGTTTTGTTCCTGAGTTGTCTCATACTGGTAGTCACGCTGCAAATGCTCTGACAGGGGGAGTTGGATTAGATGACCTACAAGGTCCCTTCCAACTCTGTTAATCTCTCCATTTTCAATTTGGCTGGGGAGTTGCATCTTGGATACTTCCCAAAGATCCAGAAGTGAAATGTCTCCTCAAATCTAGGTGTGAAAGTAGCAACCCAAGCTTCCCATCTGCTGAAAATTGGGAGCGTGACCTGAAGGTTCATTTCTGCAATTATGAACGTAGAAGATGCCCAGATATCATCTCAACCATTGTATTATTGCCAATCGGGCCATATGCATCCCAGATTGTGAAGCATCTGTCACATTGCATGTCTCCTCAGAGCTCCATCCTTGCGACCAATTTATTGGAGAAATCCCATCATCTCTAGCAATCCCTCATATTGATTACTCTACTGCCCCTATGGGATAAGGGATCATATCCAACTTTCATGGGGAAGAAGGCAGGCTTGGTGGCTGCTTCCAGAGTCCAATGTTATATTTTTTTTCTTGTTTTGATCCTTCTGGCAACAACATAATAGCTCATTAGCCACAACCTGAAGGGCACTAAATCACTCAGCAGCCCTCAAGCATCTTTAACATCTGGCCTTTCTTGCTGCATCAGTTCTTCCAGCAATCATCTCTGTGCTGAAGTAGACAACCTGTTAGCTCTTGAAAAAGGGCCACAAAAAGGGAGAAGGTAACCGGAGGAACATCAGTGTGATATTTGGTCTCGGAGTGCCAGAGAAACAGGAGGAAGAATGGCAAGTTTTCTACAAGTTTTCTACAAGTTAAATGCAAGTTTTCTTGCATTTATCCTGGTCTTGGACTGTTGCGTGTTTTTGGATGGGGCTTTGTTTGCAACGTGTTCAGTCATATATACAGTCAGTTCTTGATTTATGTCCACAATGGGAGGAGAATTTCTATGGCTAAGCAAGATGGTTTTTAAATGAGTTCTGATTTTAAGGAGCATTATTTTGGCCATAGTTGTTAAGGGAATCAGAAGAACAGAGCTGGAAGGGACCTTGGAGGTCTTCTAGTCCAACCCCCTGGTCAATCAGGATACCCTAGACTATTTCAGACAAATGGTTGTTCAGTCTCTTCTTAAAAACCTCTGGTGATGGGTGTAATAAAACATCCATCCATTCATCCATCCATCCATCCATCCCTCCATCCAAACTTCTGGAGTCAAGTTATTCCATTGGTTAATTGTTCTCACTGTCAGGAAGTTTCTTCTAAGTTCCAGGTTGCTTCTCCCTTTGATTAGTTTCCATCTGTTGCTTCTTGTCCTACCTTCTGGTCCTTTGGAAGATAGCTTGACCACTCTCTTCTTTCTAGAAGCTCCTCAAATGCTGCAAGACTGGCTTGGTCATCATGTCTCCCCTGGACTGCCATTTCTCAGAAATGGTATAGGGTCTCCTGCTTGGACTAGATGACCTACAAGGTCCCTTCCAATTCTGTTAATCTGTTATCTGTTATTTTCCATAGACCAGACATGCCCAATTCCTGCCACTGTTCTTCATAGCTAAATATCTATGGAGCTTCTCAGTCATCCAGGCCATGGTTGCCCCAAAGGTGCTTTATTTACAAAAGGCAACTGGACTTTCTGGTTTTTCTTTGAAGACGTTTCACTTCTCATCCAAAAAGCTTCTTCAGCTCTGATGGAATGTCAGAATGTCCAGTTGCCTTTTCGGGACATTTTTCGACAGTTTTAGCCTTCAGTCCTCTTCACTGCCATTCCCCCTCACTGCAACAGCCTTCCCTGCAATTGTTTGGTTTTTTAAAAATAAATTTTTATTGAATTTTTCACCTTTAAAAAACAAATTCTATATACATTTTTGCAGTTGTTTGTAGCATCAATTATTCCATTTTCCAATTATTCCAATTATTACACACATACATAATTTATAATTACGCTTTTATCCTTTTACTTTTACGTTATTTTTTCTTTTTATTGTCTAACCAGACATACCATTTTCCACAGATTGTTGACGGTCGTTAAGCGAATCTGACTACCCACCCACCCTGACTCTGCTTGTCAGAAGATCTCAAAAGGCAATCACAAAGCCCCAGGAGGTTGCAACTGTCACACATAATTTTTAAGAGGCAGTTAAATCCCATCCAAACTACAACCTGGCAATCATCTGCTCTTCAACTCCCTCCTCCTGCTCCTCGACACCCTCCTTCCTGAAGCTCATTAGATGCCAGCTGCCTCTGAAGAGGGTTTTATCGGGGTTTAGCCGGGCGAGCAGCCTCAAGTGCTGACATCCATCCCAGCCCTCTCCTCGTTATCCTTGAGTCGCTTTTGGATAACGCAGCAAGGAAAAAAGGAACTGGGAACCAAACGCACCAACAAGCAAGGCAATGCAATAAAAATAAAATGCCACCAACCCACAAGAATAACAATGGCTGTTGCATCGTAACGCCCGGATCAGACTTTGAACAGGGAAAATGGATTTGCTTGTCACGCAATGAGTCGAAAAAATAAAATAAAAATAAAACAGGCAATCCTTGACTCACAACCACATCTGGAATCAGACATTCCATCGCCAAGTAAGACGCTCGTTAAGCGAGTCATGTTCCTTTTTTTTCCTTTTTGCAACAGTTGTTCAGGGAAGCAGTGTGGCAGTTGACCGAACCATCTGGCCATTAGGCGGATCTGTCATGCCCCTGTTGGAGACTGACTCTGAGGGAGAGGAGGAAAAGCCGACAGGGAGTGGAAGTGTGGCTCCAGAGGTTGTGGAAGAGGGTGGGGAAGGGCAGAGGCCAGCTGGGCAGTCAGAGGACTCAGGCCCATCCCTCTCCATCCTAGGACATGCAAGGAGGATAAGGGAGAGACATGGTCTATGGGGGAGGAGAGGGCCTTGATCCTCTTCATGGGCTGCAGCTGTGACAACTGAATAAGAGGACGGACATGCACACGGGTGAACGCTGGAAACAAAGTATAGAAATATATCTAGTTTATGGTTCCTCTCTGAGTTTGGCGTCTTTCCCAGTGTGTGTTATCTGTGGGCGTCCTCCAGCCCTTATCTTGCCTGGTTTGTGTTGCTTTATTCCTCCTTCTTGTAACTGTTTGTGTGGGATTTTTTTTGTCTTCCGTCCAGGATATTCGGAACTTGGAAGCAAAGTGAAGGGATAAAAGGAGTTTCACCTGTTTTCTGTGACTGCTTGTTTTGTATCCCATCCTGGGTCATCACAGCATCTGGCTTCCCTCATTGATTCTGCTTTTTGGAATCTGTCTGGGAAGGTCACCAAGCAAGGATCATGGGACCCAGGATGCTGCAACTGTTAACTTGTAAAACATTTCTACATTTCTTTCCAAGTTGCCATGGGAAAGAGAGGGGGAAAGGGGACTGGAGAGGCACACAGAAAATGAACTCAGAAGCACTTCCAATATTTTAAAAAAGATTGTAGCTAAGCCACTGAGCTTTTGCCCGGGAAAAAATTTAATTGGAGAACGTGATGGATGACACCTAGCCTGTGTACGTGCTTAATTGGAGAAACTGATTTATGGCACACCCGGGGGAAGGGGGGAAGCAGGGTCACGGATGATTGTAATTATATATGCCAGAATTGGCTTCATACGGGTCATGCCAGTATGTCACTCCTAATAAATTCTTTGAAGTTTTTTGAAGTTTGGCTCGAGGCTCATGATCTAATTAGGGTGATTGCTGGAATCCTGACACAACTGTAATAAATGCATGTCAGTTACTATGTGCTCGAATTTTGTTCATATGACCATGGGGATGCTACAATGGTCATAATTTGAGGACCCGTTCCAAGTCACTTTTTTTTTCACTGCCGCTGTAACTTCAAATTAAACTAATGGTTGTAAGTTAGAAGATCGCCTGTACTAAGACAACACTGCCTGGTGGGTTAAGCTTCCTTCCTAAATTTTAGTTACCAGGATTTTCAGCTGCTCCGGGTGCAAATTACAGGATCTTCAGGCAAAGTTGAGAAGAATATGAAAATCAGGGCATTTCAACAGCAGATTGGACGTTGCCACATTTTTAAAACCATACGTAAAAGACCAAAGAGGGGCCTGTTGGTGGTTACAATCCCTTCGAAAATGTGATTTCCCCCCTCACTTTCCTGGGCAAATGGTGGGTGAATTCAGGTGGGAAACATGAAAAGGTTATAATCATGTGACTTTTCCTTCGTTCTCCATTTCTTCTGCAATGAAAAACCCAATTCTCCCTCCCAATCTCCTGGGGAAGACGTCAGAAAAAAGGGCCACATTTGAGATATCAACCAGGGAACCTGCAGTTTCCTCACCAGCCTAGCAGAGATTAACCTCGAATGGTGGCTTGCTACAGAGAGCCTTCCCATTTAACAGTTTCAAAGATTTTTTTTTTGTTGTTATTCTCCAAAGCATCTGAAGGCAGGAACAGGTAGAAACTAATCCAGGAGAGAAGCAACCTAGAACTAAGGAGAAACTTCCCGATAAAGAGAACAATTAATCAGTGGAACCATCTACCTCCAGAGGTGTGGGCTGCTCCAAAACTGGGAGATTTTCAAAAAGAGATTTGTCTGAAATGATATAGGCTTTTTCCTGCTTGTGCAGAGGGTTGGACTAGAAGACCTCCAACTCTTGATATTCTGTTAAAAAGACCCCAAGCCATATAAGAAACAAGCACACGACCACAAGGCGTCAAGATGATCTTAGCAGGAATTAAAACAAGATTACAGCAATTAACAGGCCAAGTTTTATCAGCAGCTGCAGAAAACAACCAGCTAGATTGTCAAATGCCCAAACCTGTCCAGGAAAAAAAAATGCCCCAGAGTGTCCTTGTTTTTCCGCCACCAAAATGACTAACATAAACAGGTTGTCACTTCACCAATTCCCTTGCTTTTCTGCCTGTTTAAAATCTACATGGTTCACCCCCTCCCACTTTGGAAGAAGTGATGCTCTCGTGGCGCATGACACACCAGGTTTCGAACAATAAAGCTGACAGCCCCGTGTGGCAGGGTGCGCATTTACTCAGCTCGTATGTTTTCTCTTTGAACCTCCTGCGTGGAGCTGTCTCTGCTCCTTTAAATCAACTCAGTTGCCACATCGCTTCTAATATCTTATCTGGCTCACTTCCCTTTTGCAGGAAGTCCCGGCCTTTAAAAAAAAAAGAAATTATCATCTCGCCCTCTGCAGCAATTGCAATTGTTTGAATCTTGCGGGTTGCCCATGAAAAAATATTGTCTCTGCTCTGGGCTGGATGAGAGAGATTATATCTGAGGAACAGTTTAAAGAACAGGGGATCCATTTTTTCCCCTCTGATGTCATGTTATGATCTGAATCGTTCCTGATCTGAATCTGGCAGCTTGTCATTCTTTCAAAAGGGATATTTCAGATCTACTAACTCACAAATGAGATTGCAAAGGTGCTTTCCCCCACCCCCCCCAAGAGGCAACTGGGCTTTCTGTTTTTTCTTTGAAGATGTTTTGCTTCTCATTCAAGGAGTTTCTTCGGCTCTGAATCAGTGGTGTGTTTCAAATATTTTTACCCACAGTTCAGTGGGCGTGGCTTTACACACACGTGCCAAATGCACACTTTGCACAGACACAGAGACATTTTGACTCACCTCCTGCAATCCTGCTGCTTCATCAGCTGCCGCGCAGCAATTGCTGTGCTGCGCAAAGCAGCTGCGCTTCAACAGCAGGACATAAAGGTTAGTATGGGAGCCCAGGTGGGCCCAACAGCAGAGCTTCGGAGAGAACTGGTTTGGTCTTCGCTGCTCATCGGTGCTACTGGCTCGGTAGAACCGGGCCAAACCGTAGAATTCCACCACTGCTCTGAATGGTATGGGAGTAGGAATGGATTTCCAGAGGAAAAAATACTGCTGACTACAGGAACCATTTGCACTAACTCAGAGTGACCTTGAGGACACAGATAAACCTCCAAGTGGCCTCAACGACTCTCTAAAAAGGATGCAAATGACCAGCTGTCTGCAAGAAGTATAAATCCTTCCGTTTCCCACCATCCAGGCACAGCTGAAGAAGTTTCTTGGATGAGAAGCGAAATGCCTTTAAAGAAAAACAAAGTTTAGTTGCCTCTTGAAAAAAGCCCCTTCGGGACAACTGTGACCTGGACCCTGAGAATCTCCATAGACATTCACAAATGAGATCCAGCTCATTTAATTCTTTTTTTAAAAAAACCTTCACCTAAGGAAGGTGTCTACCTATCTGCAGTAACACTTGACATAATTGAGATAAAGTGTGTCCAGCTTACAAATTTTGTAGTGCAGATTTCTCTCTCTCTCTCCCTCTGCCTCTCTCCCCATCTGCAGTACATTGTTGGTTATGAAATGAAAGAGAAAGTTGAGGATATTTTATGTCTTTTAAGGACTAAAAGCAAGAGAACGGATGGTTTTTCAATCACCTCTTTACAAAATTTGTTTTTAGACAAGACTCTTGCTGAATCTTATGACCAAAAGAGAGAAAAGCCCAATTCAGATGATCAGAACATTGATAATGTATTTCTTCCAAAGTCCAGCTTTCCCTCTCATATCTTATCAAAGGGAAATTTGGCTGAAGTTTCTGAATTAGAAGTTGTCTTCAAAAAGATCTATAGATAGATCTATAGAGTTATAATAAAAAATCCGTAAAATCTTAGATCCAAGAGCTAAGATGGATTCTGAGATTCTGAAAGGGAGAACTAACCATAGACAGACTCACTTTAAAACTTTAAGTGAGTTTTAAATCACTTAAAAACTTCAGTGATTTCCTTAACCGTAACAAAAAAAAAAAGTCATAACACCAAGTGCACCTCACGTAATAACTGTTTTGCTTAGCAACAAATATTCTAGTTGCATTTGTGATCGTAAATCAAGGAATATGGTAAGAGAAGGAGTGGCAGAATCAGGGGGCGGAGTTAAAAGAGGCATTAGCCTAGAATCCCTACATAGTCCCAAGCGAACCAAGTCCAACTTTCCTAGAGTACCGCTGACTGTTATGGAACACCAAGCTGTGAGTTGAGAAGATTCCTGTGCACACACAGGAGTAGCAATAAATCAGTTTAATTGGATCTTCAGTGAGGACCTGATCTTCTAACACCTAACAACTACACCTCCATTATCTTTGAGCTTCTTGTCTCAAAAGAAGGTGAAAACGGGCTGCTCTTTTTGGGTATTTTAGTCCGAAGTGGGAAGTTGTTCCGGGAACTGCAAAAAAAAAAATTAAAAAAAAAAAAATCAAACCAAACCAAGGGAAAATTCATCAAAATTGAAAGTTGTCCACCTCAGAATGACCCTGGCTTTCTCTCTTTCTTTCTTTTTCTTTCTTTCTTTCTTTCTTTCTTTCTTTCTTTCTTTCTTTCTTTCTTTCTTTCTCTTTCTTTTCTTTCTTTCCCTTTTCTCCCTCTCAGAATAACAGGAGAGGGAGTAGAACTGGCCACGCTTCTGCTCGCATGTCTTTGCATTTCAAAGTTTGATTACTCGAACTTAATGCTTCATTAATGTTAGCTCTTGCCTGGAATTGAATCTACTACACACTCCCATCCAGCAGCCCAGCCTTGGCACCAAAGCTCAGATCTGAGGTGACCTTGAATTGGAAAGAACCGGGGAGGCCCAGAGCATCTCCCATCATGGCGAGAGTCTTCCCAGGTGAGAACTTCCCAGGAATTAAGGCAAAGGCAATTTCTCTCCCTTCTTTTCACTGGCAGCCTCCAGCACAAAGGTGGGTTTATTCTGAGCAAAAGCCAACAGAGCTGCACTGTCCTGCACCAAGCAGGTGAGGAAAATGTCCAGGGTGGGCTTCAAAAATTTTAGCAACGGGTTCTCTGCCTGATTGCTGGGTGGGCGTGGCCATGGTGGGCGTGGCCTAGTCGGTCTCCTGCACCATGGTGGGAAGGGGGTGATTTTGCCCTCCCCAGGCTCCGGAGGTTTTTCTCGAACCTGTGGGAGGGCAAAAAAGGGCTCCCGAGGCTCTCTGGAAGCCGGAAACATTTCCAGCCTTCCCAAACTTCCTGGAGGCCTGTTTTTCACCTTCGCTGAGCCTCCATGTGCCCCCTGACCTTACCTGCATCCAAAATGGGCCACGTGGGGACTCCTGGGAAAGGCAGGGTGGGGTGGGTGGAGCCAGCCAGGATTGGGATTTGGGGGGGGGGGGTCTCCAAACTGCACAGAATCTTAGCTAGGGGCTCTCCCTAACCCCCAGCAGCCCTCCCCTGAAAACACCTCCTCATTCATCCTCTTTTGAAGGCCTCCCTTCCATCAGTTACAAGGATCCCTTCCTGGTGATAAGGAGAGAGTGATTTCTACCCGGATAGCACTCTGTATGTTATTCACAGCCAGAGGATTCGAGATCGCCACTGGGGAAGACAGAGAAGGAGAAATTGCTGGGGAACCTGTCTAAACCATTATATTTTAATTCACACACAGATGTAGCTTCCTCTTTGCATGGTTGATGCATGGCTGATGTTTTCTAGGATTATCCATTCTGTCGATTGCTTTTTTTGGTTGCTTTTTTTTTTTTTTTTTT